>JBBBDQ010001266.1:495000-497500 GCA_037127315.1 Ascarosepion bandense | reverse complement strand
TTTGAAAAGAACCATCAGATATTGGAGGCCATCTACATTAAATCAAAACAACCCACACTTAAAAATATTACATTTCATTCTGGTCACAACACATTACATTGCATTTAAATATATGGTTCTGCTAACATTTCGGACACTCACGCGGTATGACGTCATAGAACCGCATCACAAATTCACGAACTGCCTCTGCTATTCGGTTACTGTTATCGTTGCATAGCAATGTTTTATGCCAACAAAAGATATAATCATCTTTGATGGTGGATGTCTTTATGTTAACATTCCTGTAACCTCTCTGAAGATGGCTCATGTGAGCCGAAAGCGTTAGAACCAACTTTTTGTCTTTATTTTCACCAGAAATTAAAACCAAAATACGATGTTTAGAACGGCTCATGATTAAACATAATAGACATTCATTGTCCCTTATATTTAACAATATATATATATATATATTGTTAAATATAAGGAAAAATTAAAAATCCCAAGCAACGCCGGGCTAGAATTCCAGTATATATATATATATATATATATATATATATATATATATATATATATATATATATACTGGAATTCTAGCCCGGCGTTGCTCGGGATTTTTTAGTAGTTATTTTGAAATGGTAAGGTCAAGTGCTTATTCAAAATGCCCCAGTATGAAGTTGCGGTGACGCGTAAGTTAAAAAACTACGAAGTAAGTATTGGATTGTGTTGTATTTGTAGAACGGGATTCATGCTTGGGTAATTTTGACAATAAACGGAAATTACATATGTACGATTGGAAGAACGGAGACTGGCGTTACGAGAGTCTATAATGTGATGCGATGACGTTTTGACGTAAAAGTGGATGCATTGTCCATGCAACATCAGACATGTTGACACCTTGCAGAAAACATGAAATTGTTATGGAATATTATAAAGTAGAAGTTACAAAAAAGACATGATTTTTGTTGGAATACAAATAAGCATTTTTGAGAAATAAGCGATCGCAAAAACATATATTTTCCACTAATTTTTGCTGCACCCTGTGTGTCAATTGAAATTTGTGTTCGCGTATCAAGGCATCAAACCTTGATCGACCAGTGACTCGATTTTGGTTGAGTTTGAATGAAGCGTCTTGGAGAAATGCAAAAATTTTGCAAAAGACCACGTGAAATAATGCTTGTTGCTGATTTTTGACAAACCCTGTACATTGATTCAAAAAATGTTTGTGTACATCAAAGGTTCAGACCTTGATCTACAAGTTACTCGATTTTGGTTGAATTTGCATAAGGCGTCTCGGGGGAGAACAGTTCGTAAATTCTAAGCTTTCGGCGATTTCTGTCATACCCTGTCAATTCGATTCGAAACGTTTTGCGTACATTAAAGGTTCATGTCATGATCGACAAGTGACCCAATTTTCGTCGAAATCGTACCAAGGGTTTCGAAGGAGTAGGGTTTGTTAGAATGGACACACACACACACACACACACACACACACACACATATATATATATATACGCTCATATCACGTTGAATACACCGGTTCTTGTCCGATCACCTAAGTTAAGCAGCATTGAGTCTGGTCAGTACTTAGAAGGGCGATAACTTGGGAATATCAGGTGCTGTAAACATTTTTTGATGGATGTGCGTTGTGGAACGAGAAATCGAGGAGCCGAGTTCGAATTCCAGTTGAATGACCTGCATTCACTTACTCGCTAATACCTTTGGGAAAGGTATTAATCCTTCCTATCCTTCCAGTTATAGGTTAAATAACAGGACAGATTGGGTTCTATAGCCTTGGCTGGCAACCAGTCTACCGCAGCAGGTAGTGGCAACCTGTTGCGGGATTATTAAATGTCTGAGGTCTATTATTTGCTTCATATGTGGCTTTTATGTGCACTGACTGAGTGTATCAACAGTTCTGAAAGGTGTGGATGGTTCTGCACAAGCCTTCATAGCCACTTTAATCAAATCACTTGTGTGGGTCTGCTGGCAGTTTACCTTGGTTTTATAAATGAGGCAATTAGGCTGTCAGATCCTTATACGTCGAACTCAATGGAAGAGTTATATATATATATATATATATATATATATATATATATATATATATATTACTACTTCAGTCCTGCAATTATGTGTTTATCTACTAAAATATATTTATATTCATGAAAAAATACTGTTATATTATATTATTACTATTATTTAGATTATATTTTTTCTAATATATTATTATCATTATTATTATTATTTCATTATTAGTGTTATTATTATTAGTATTATTAGTGTTAAATTTTTATATATGTATTTATCATTATTCTTATTATTATTTTATTCTATTAATATTATTTAAGATCCTTTTTCTTTTTTATATCATTATTATTATTATTAGTGTTTAAAATTTTTTTTATATATATATATATTTATTATTTTTATTATTATGATTTATTATTATTATTTAAGATATTTTTTAAGATTGTATTGTAATATGTTATTCATCTTCTTATTAAGTGTTAATTATTTTAACTAT
>JBBBDQ010001266.1:487500-490000 GCA_037127315.1 Ascarosepion bandense | reverse complement strand
TTATTACGGAAAAATCACGGCTCTTGTGTCCATTGTAAACAGAAAAGACCAACTGAGTAATGACCAAACCGACAGCCTTTGCATTAACGATGTCGACGGGATCTGCGGACGACAAACGACACTATATCGACCAGCACGGTTCCGACAAACAACAACTAACTGCAACAGGATCGGAGGCTTCGGCGTGCGTGAGCGAGCGCGGTGGCGTCGGGCAGAGGCCAGAAATTTCGTTATTAGGTCGCGGGATACGACAACACACCTACCTATTTTTAATATATTGTACAGTACACGCATATATACACACACACAATTACTGCTACAACCATCAGCTTAAGCTGCTACTGATACGGTAATGCTATAGGCTCTCTCCTCTTACTCTCTCACTCTTTACTACTCTTCCGTTTGGCAAAGGTGAGAGAAAGGCTGAGGAGAGTAGCGTTTATAGATTATAAAAAGATAGAGGGGAAGGAAAAGCTCGTGTAGAGAGTGTGTTATCTTTCTTTAGTGGCGTAACGGACAGAGGAACTAAGTAACTAACTAAGGAAGAAACAAGCAGAATTATTATATGATGGTGTCGGGATGATACGCACTCCCAGTGTTTTAAAATATTTTTGCCACACTTATGTAAATTTTCTGGTCTATCTATCTGTATTTAGTGTTAGAGCCGGTGATGTTACATTAAATATTTAATGGCTGGCATCCAGCTTCTCTTGTGAAAAGGATAGCGACGATGGTTTATTGTTTTAGAGTGTATCAGTACTGTGATAAAGCAATTCTACGCGTCCCTGTACAAGCTGTAATGTCATACGAACTTGGATGTATGTGAATACAACGCTGCTTGCAATGTCCCCAGATTCGTCTCTGTTATCGCTGTAATCGACGTCAACAAAGAACGTTAACTGAGAACTAGCAAAAAAAAAAAAAAAAAAAAAATTAAAAAAAGAACAAAAAGATTTTTTTACTTAATAGGCAAAGTCTTATTCTGTTGTTATGTTCGTCGGAACGAGAACTCGGTGAGCCGAGTTCGAATTCTAGTTGAATTCCATTCATTCACTTACGCGCAAATATTCTTGGGAAGGTATTAATCAGTCTTTCTCCCTTTAACTATGAGCTAAATAGCAGAACAAATGGGCTTCTGTAGCCTTGGTTAGCAAATATTCTACCGTAGAAGTAATCGCAACCTACTGCGGGAAAAAATCATCTGCACAGTCAGTCATGTCTCTTTCGAGACATGATCGCCCAAAGCGTGTATCACGTATGGCACTTAACTGATTGAATGAATATAATAGTTGGAAACATAAGTAAAGCTTCTACTTGGCATAAAGTGGGGGATCAGTATAATATAGTTATGAAGTAATAAACTGATCCCTCATTAATTATTAATACAATGCGTCTCTTTTCCCTTCAGCTATACTTTATATAGCAGGATAGAAAGTCTTCTGCCCAGTCAGTCATGTCTCTTTTGAGACATGATCGCCCAAGCGTGTATCACGTATGGCACTTAACTGATTGAATGAATATAATAGTTGGAAACATAAGTAAAGCTTCTACTTGGCATAAAGTGGGGGATCAGTATCATATAGTTATGAAGTAATAAACTGATCCCTCATTAATTATTAATACAATGCGTCTCTTTTCCCTTCAGCTATACTTTATATAGCAGGATAGAAAGTCTTCTGCCCAGTCAGTCATGTCTCTTTTGAGACATGATCGCCCAAGCGTGTATCACGTATGGCATTTAACTGATTGAATAAATGTAATAGTTGGAAACATAAGTAAAGTGTCTACTAGGCATAAAATGGGGGATCGGTTTTCTATTTTTATGAAGTAATAAACTGATCCCCCACTAATTATTAATTATTAATACAATCCCTCTCTTCTCCCTTCAACTATACTTTAAATAGCAGGATAGAAAATCTTCTGCCCAGCCAGTCATTCTCTTTCGAGACATGATCACCTAAGCGTGTATCACGTTTGGCACTTAACCGATTGAACAAAGTTCTCTTGTCACAAGAAAGCGAACTTCATAATTTCATCAAAAATGAAAGAAAAACTTGAAGCAGCTGTAATGTGGTTCTACAGAAGGATGCTGTGGATATCATGGATCCAGCATGTGAGCAATGATGAGATTTTGAAAAGGATGGAAACGAAACGGAAATTAATATTGAGCATCAGGGAGAGACAACTAAAGTTTCTGGAATATGCAGTGAGGAAGGAGGGTTTGGAGAGTCTGATACTAAAAGGCCAGATAGAGGGAAAAAGAGACAGAGGAAAGCAGAGGATAACATATTTGAAGGGCCTAAGCAGGTGGATGACAGAACGGGGGTTGCGTTGTGTTACAAGAGAAAGTGTGCTAAGAGCCACCAGAGATAGGGAGACGTGGAGAGCCATGATCGCCTACGTCCTGAAATGACAAGGTACATAGCAGACGAAGAAGAAGAAGAATCGGTCACAGAAAACAAACCCCTACGTAGTCCTTGACCGTTTCACTGATTGCTCT
>JBBBDQ010001266.1:480000-482500 GCA_037127315.1 Ascarosepion bandense | reverse complement strand
TAGATAAAGTTTTCCTTAGTGTGTGGGCTGTACTTAATAAGACAATTTTTTGTATGTCTCTTAAGCTGGGGTTTCCAGGGATTCTTTCAATGTGTTGCTCCGTTCCATTTTTTATCATTCCAAGTGCACCTACTATCACTGGCACAACTCTTGTTTTCAATTTCCACATTTTTTCTATTTCAATTTCCAGGTCTTTATATTTTGACAGTTTTTCAAATTCCTTGATTGCTATGTTACAATCCGCTGGACAAGCCATATCAATTAATAGACAAGTTTTCTCCTCCTGGTTTTTAACAATAATGTCTGGCCTGTTTGCTTCAATTTTTCTGTCTGTGTAGATGGTGTAATCCCATAGAATGGTTACATCTTCTATTTCTGTAACCGGTGCTGGATGATGTTCATACCAGTGTTTGTTTACAGCTTTATTATTATTATTATTATTATTATTATTATTATTATTATTCGTGCTTATATTGCTTTGATTAAATTTTGTAATTTTAATAATTTTGATTTACTGACCTCACTGTCTAGTCCGAGAGTAAATATCATGAAAAAGAAGAAGAAACTCCAAACTGATGAAACTGGCATCTGGGCCAATCCTTCGGGATAAGCGACAAATACCAGTCCTGTACCTGTAATACAAAGAACATTTTATTAACTTACCTGTAGATTTACAGAAAATAATATTACACAAAAACCCTGATCACATTTAACTATTTCAATGGTAAAAGGGTGGGACCTAGATACCACGCTTACCTTCATGTGTCTGAGGAACCAGGAAAAAAATCTCATCAGAACAGTTGCCATGAAAATATTTGTAGAAAAGACAGAAGGAAGCTATGTCATCTTGGCCAGGACCGATTAAATGGCCGATCATTCTTTGTATTTTGTTGAGAATTACAAGATAAATAGCAAGAGAACCCGACCAGATATGGCAACAGTGTTCAATGCATGAACGGTAGGTAGATTTATAAATGTCCTAGACCGATTCCATTGTGGACTAGTTTTCGCACTGTAGGTTATAATCGTGCTATGTTGGTTGCTAATCGACTTAACGCATCCAAAATATTAGGAACTTTGTAATCTTTCACTGAAAAGCTGACTCCTTAGTATTCGGCTAACTACCGACTAATATCAACTGCCTAGTAGTTTTACTGAACTCCAATAGAACTCTAAAGAACTCCTATGAGCTTCCCAGGAACTTCTCAAGAACTTTTTCCGTGAACTTCCTGTTAACTCTTATTAATATAAAAGGGAGAGTCCATTATCTGAGGAATAGGTGTGTTTCAACATAACAGATTCTAACAGGAAAAATTTTGGGGGCGGGACACAGAGACTCAACCTTCTTAACAGTAGAAGCAGCTGTAGATTCGATGTAATTGTATTACTTCAGGTCGGTTGAAAAAGTGAAGCCAGCGAAGCGCAGGTTGTTGGTCTTAAGGAGGCTTGCTGGTGGAAAGCAGGAAAGTTTCTCTATGGCGGTTAAATGAAAGTCGATTTATTTTGAATCCATTAAAATTGACAGGCTATTTTATTTGGAAGCTTGCTCGTTCAAAATGATCTTCCTTTCTCGATTCAATAGGAACTATTAGATCAAATCAAACAATTGTCCAGAAATACCGTAGCCATGGAGATTGCACAGAACGTCAGCATGCCAAACCCCGTCAATGTACAACGGCCAAAACGTCGTAAACATGGCAATAAAGATGAGGACAACAGTCCGAACAATGTATGTAATGTAAATACTACCTCATCTCAGAGGTATAGACAAACACAGAAGGCCGGAGCGTACAACGGTCGAAACGTCGTAAACACGGCAATAAAGATGAGGACAACAGTCCGAACAAAGTATGTAATGTAAATACTACCTCATCTCAGAGGTATAGACAAACACAGAAGGCCGGAGCGTACAACGGTCGAAACGTCGTAAACACGGCAATAAAGATGAGAACAACAGTCAGAACAATGTAAATAATGTAAATACTACCTCATCTCAGAAGTATAGACAAACACAGAAGGCCGGAGCGTACAACGGCCAAAACGTCATAAACATGGCAATAAAGATGAAGACAACAGTCCGAACAATGTAAATAATGTAAATACTACCTCATCTCAGAAGTATAGACAAATACAGAAGGTCGAAGCGTACAACAACCGAAACGTCGTAAACATGGCAATAAACAGTCCGAACAATGTAAATAATGTAAATACTACCTCATCTCAGAAGTATACACAAATACAGAAGGCCGGTGCGTTCAATGGCCAAAACGTCATACACATGACAATAGAGATGAGGACAACAGTCCGAACAATGTAAATAATGTAAATTCTACCTCATCTCAGAAGTATAGACAAATACAGAAGGCCGGACATAACGGCCAAAACATCGTAAACATGGCAAAGATGATGATGAACAGTCCGAACAAATGCAAATATTATAATTATTACCTCATCTTAGAAGTATAAACAAATGCAGAAGGCCGGAGCGTACAACGGCCAA
>JBBBDQ010001266.1:320000-477500 GCA_037127315.1 Ascarosepion bandense | reverse complement strand
GAGATCTTACAATATACTTATAGTGTGCTTTTATATATATATATACTCATCTGTAGACAAGGCTGTTTCGCTGTATGTATTTTAAATCGAGTTACAAGTATCATTTAAAATGTTTATTTTTTCTCCTTCTTCTTCAATCTGCCGTATACATTCACAATGTTAGCGATCATGGTCCTTGTGTTACCCTATTTCCACGTCGGCATTTTTTTTTTTTTTGGTTTAATATAACGGAGTGAGAGAAATTGATATTAGTGGTATTGTTAGTTGTGCTTTATTGTAATCCGCGATGTGAGCTTATGTAAAAAAAAGATATTTGTAATACTATTATGTACTAGTAAAATCCGGGGAATAGAGAAATTGGCTGATAATTGAAAAGAAAAAGAGAAAAAATATAGTTTTTCTTCTTTTTCGTGTTTGAAACAAATTGTTTTGGGCCAGTGTAAGTTTGAAAAATAGCCGTAGCCATAACAAAATGTCAGGATTTCCTTGATGAGGTCAGATAGGGTTAAATCATCAAAATTATTCCTGGGAGCAGATTCTAAAATCGAAAAACAGATGATGTAATTGAAAGAAAAAAAGAAAAACATTACATCATGTGAGCTGTTGATATTTCATTCGTCGAGTCATGGCTCCCTGTAAATCGTGTGGGTGGAAAATAATCTCATTAGTCAAAGGCTTTGAGTCGGATAGATCCCCCAAGAGAATTGGGGATGACAATAAAAATGGAGACTCAGCGAGAAAAGTTAGTTGGTGAGAGAGATTTTCAGGCGACAAAGACCAAACGACGCCCCACACCGCCCGCCGCCACGTCGCACTGTTATTCGACTGTCTCTGCAAAATTTGATAAAGGCCAAAAAGACGTGTTTTTATGTGGAGAATTGACAGTCTGATTATTTTTAAAAATTGAAGGCTCTGATTACTTTTAACGAAACTTCGGAAGGACTTAATTTTATTTGAAGATTGGAAAGCTCTGATTGTTTTAAACGAATCCTCTCTCCGTTGTAAACTTGAATTTCGACAATTGTATTTTCTGCTTATGTAATTAATTTTGTTTTTATAAAAACTTTCTTTCGTAACTCATCCAGGCGTCATTCATTTATTTTTTTTTCTGTGCCGTAATTATTTTTTTAAAAATAAGTGTACACAAGTGTCCGTTCTAGATATGGTAGAAATACGGCTACCGGGTTTTCACAACGTGACTTTCTGGGATCAAAAGAACACAGCGTGGGCTGTGAGTTCGTTGTTGCAATAGACGTTTTGAGGACCAGCTACTGTGAACATCGTCATTCGGCGTCCGGAATCGTCTACAGACGGCCGGCCAGTGTTACAGTACTAATTAACCCATGCCTGGGGGAAATAGAGGTTGATTCAATACCTTTTCCAAGTGTATTTGCGCGTAAGTGAATATAACGAACCTGACTTGAATTAGAACTCAGATTTCAGTTTTCCAATTCCAAGCTGTTACTATACCACTCACAAATCCAAGCACCCAGCGTTCCCAAGTAGTTACTCATGTAGATACTAACCAATCTCGACGTTGCTTAACTTCGATAATCGTTCGAGAACCGGTGTTTCAACTTGATGTGTTTGCAAGTGTTTAGAAATTCAACGTTGTCTGAACAATAACAAAAAATAATTTACAATAAAAATGGGTAAAACAGACATTGATCTATCGTAAGATTTTAATGCAATTTCAATTTCGATTGAGGCAATTTCG
This sequence comes from Ascarosepion bandense, assembly GCA_037127315.1. Classification (NCBI taxonomy): domain Eukaryota; kingdom Metazoa; phylum Mollusca; class Cephalopoda; order Sepiida; family Sepiidae; genus Ascarosepion; species Ascarosepion bandense. The sequence goes on along the minus strand of JBBBDQ010001266.1, from coordinate 475,783 downwards.
TTGGAATAGATTACTGTGACCCGACAGAGATATGATCGACATCAAAGGAAGAAAACAAAAGCAGCGACCGACAAAAGAGTGGTGGAAATCAAAGGCAACCGGCTTGAAACGCAATAGTCGGCGGAGATGATTGACAGATGTGCCTGGCCTCAGATGACGTGATTAAACGAAAATTCGAGAAGGCAAAAATGCGTGGGAAGTTTGGATTATATAAGTTTGTGGTTTTCTGGCCGAAGTCAGAACGTCGAAAAATCGCTGAGAGAAACTACCGCTGGTCCACGACTTCCGACAATTCTCTCGAACTTGCGTGATTCTCTCTGGTTATATCCTCCACCACAAAACCGTCACCGACGAAGAATGAAAATATAAGTTTATATTTTTTTATACACTTGTTCTTGTTAGTTTTTATTTTTCAAGACAATCGTTATTGTTGTTCTGGCGTGATCCAGAAGAGCGGAAAGAGATCGTGGATTCTTTTAAAATATTTTATCCTTTTGAAGCTAAAATCAGAAAAGCTACTACACCCACCTAGGCACTGCTACCCTGTGGAATAGACTCCCGGGTGGATGTTTTCTTGAACATTCAAATATCTTTAGTTTTAAGTCTGTAAGCTCACTTGGCCCTATTAATACTCTACGCTGAGTTGTTGTTAGAAAATTGTATTGGCTAAAATTTAAAAAAAAATATTTATGATTTTTAAAAAGGATAGCATCATAAAAAAAACAAAAAAACAAAAACGACTTACCGCTATCGACGACGCTCTCCACTGGCCTTCCAGTCGTATGGGCCATGTAACCAAGGAAAGAGAAAATCACAAATCCACCAAATACACTGGTTCCACAGTTGACGATAGTGACAACCAATGCATGCCTGAATAAATAAAAAGTAGGAATAAACATTGCTGAAATATATTGATGAATCTAAATATTTAAAAAATGAGTTTAATTTTCTCATAACGTCAACATTCAAACAATTATACTATTGGAAAAGCAAAAAAATATTATAAACAAAAAATGCAATGAGCACAGAATATCGTTAGTCTTCACGATCGGTACGCACTGCATTTACCCCATAAATAATAGACAAGAGATACCAGAAACGCTACTTGGTTTCAGTGGGAAAAACAAAGAATAATAACAGAACTTAAGACTCCTGCTAACATCTAAAATATAATGGACAATTCCGTTTTAATCGCATGAGAAGACAAAAGATGATAATTACTTTTAATGAAAAAAGCAAAAAAAAAAACAAAATAAATATAATATGGGCAAGATTGATGTCTCCTTCCAATATCCCAAGAATAATGGACTATTCCGTTTTGATCATGTAGAGACACGAAAAAGACATATCAGAGAAACTTCTTGGTTTCAGTGAGAAAATGAAAGAAAGAAGGAAAGATAGAAGTGTTTAATGTCTCCTTCCAATATACCAGGAATAATGGACTATTCCGTTTTGGTTGTATAGAGACATGGAAAAGACATATCAGAGAGGCTACTTGGTTTCAGTGAGAATATGAAAGAAAGAAGGGGAGATAGAATTGTTTAATGTCTCCTTCCAATATCCCATGAATAATGGGCAATTCTGTTTTGATTGTGTAGAGACACGGAAAAGACATATCAGAGAGGCTACTTGGTTTCAGTGAGAAAATGAAAGAAAGAAAGAAAGAATGGAAGATAGATGTGTTTAATATCTCCTTCCAATATCCCATGAATAATGGACTATTCCGTTTTGATTGTGTAGAGACACGATAAAGACATATCAGAGAGGCTACGTGGTTCCCGTGAGAAAATGAATGAAAAGGCGAGATAGAAGTTTTTTATATCTCCTTCCACTATCCAATGAATAATGGACTATTCCGTTTTGATTGTGTAGAGACACGGAAATGACATATCAGAGAGACTACTTGGTTTCAGTGAGAAAAAGAAAGAAAGAAAGAAAGAAAGAAAGAAAGAAGTGTTTAATATCTCCTTCCAATATCCCATGAATAATGGACTCTATTCAGTTTTGATCGTGTAGAAACACGGAAAAGACAGATCAGAGAGGCTACTTGGTTTCAGTGAGAATAAGAAAGAAAGAAAGAAAGAAAGAAAGAAAGAAGGCGAGATATAAGTGTTTAATATCTTCTTCCAATATCGCATGAATAAAGGACTACCCCTTTTTAATAGTGTAGAGACACGGAAAAAACATATCAGAGAGGCTATTTGGTTTCAGTGTGAAAATGAGTGAAAGAAAGACAAAAGGATTTAACATCTGTTTCTGTGAAACGGAGAATATTTTCAATTTCAAATGTTTTCTTAAAATACTTCTTAAAATATCCACTAGCATTAATATTTGATTGGTAATGCAATATTTTGTTAAATGTGTTATGCTCTAATATTTAATTAATAGATCAATTTATGTTTTACTAGCAGTATAGCCCGACGTTGCTCGGGTGTAATGAAAGCTTTAAAACTAATCCATGGTCTTGGAGTTCAGACTCTTTGGACGTTGGCACGAAAGACTAAAAAGCAATAGCTGTTTCCAGTTAAAGCGAAACCGTAGACTGAAAGAAAAATGAATGGATGTAAGTCAAATTTTGATTTCCTGGTATCGATATCAAATAAGTTTTTTTCGTCGTAAACTGAATTTTGAAGGCTAAATAAGTCCTCTGATTAAATGGTATCATGGCTGAAACTAAGAACTACAATTTTACCTACTTAGAGCCAAACCCGAAGCAAAAAATAAAATAAAAGGGCTGAAAAAATACAGACATACAGGCAGATAAACAGACACACACACAAACATCTTGCCTTTTATATATATATATATATATATATATATATATATATATATATATATATTATCGATTTTCTGCAGTATTGTAAAAATTGCAACCTTGAAACTTCTGAATATCGTTTTTTATGTCTTTGTCTAGGAGTGTATCAAATATGATTAAAATCGGACCAATCCTTCTATAACCCGATTTTTTCAATTATCGATTTTCGATATTTATCGGGGGTACCTCGACACAAAACCTAGCTTGTACAACTGTACAACTGTGTCAATTTTCAAGAAAATCGGTTCAGCCGTTTTGAAGTCTATAGGTAACGGACACGCACACACACAGAGACACATACACACACACACAGACAAAGTTCCATTTATAAATAAGTTTAGATGAACAGAGCTAGGCAAGAAATTTCGTAGTTTGACAGAATTCTTCTCTCGAGAGTATTAAGCGTTGGATGACGTCATGTTTTAGCCAATCGTCACCACGCAAAGTATGGTGAAGGCAGACTCACTCAGGAAAGGGAAAATATTGTTGATTATTTCCTAGAGCGATCCTAAACATTTTGTAACCGAAGATAAACAGAGTCGTCTGACATGTCAAAGGTCACAACGCTTTAACAGTAACATCTGGGTGTTTTAATGTAATCATTTAAATATTAGGCTGTCCCAAAAGTTCGTAAACACTTGCGAAATGGGTCTATCTGGTCCAGCACCCTCGAGACAAGCAATGGGTTCAGAAAGGGCAAGAGACACCGTCGGTTTCAAAACAAGATCGATTTGGCTAGAAAGTCATGTTGAGCGTTTGGTGGAACTTTGAAGGAATCGTGCATTTTGAGTTTGTTCCGAATGGTCGTGCCATCAGTGCCGAACTTTACTGTCAGCAACTTGAGCGGGTCTATGAAAAGTTGAAGCAAAAGTACCCGGCTCTGATCAACCGAAAGCGCGCTTTGATGCAGCAGGATAATGCCAAGCCACACAACACCAAGACCAAAGACAAGTTTGAAGAGCTGGACGGCGTTAAAGTTCTGCCACATACAGCCTACAGTCCTGACTGTGCTCCATCAGATTACGGCCTTTTCCGCTCAATGCAACACTTTCTGAAGGGCCGCCGATTCGACTCGTTTGATGAAGTCGAGGAAGCGTGTCAAGAATTCTTTGATTCGAAGCCGGCTGAATGGTACTTTGACCAGATAACGAAAACTTGCAGATTGATGGCAGAAAGTCTTGGAAAATGATGGTCTTTATTTTGAGCAATAATTTTTGTTGATTTTGCGAGTAAAATTTCAATTTTTTGGAAGTGTTTTCTGATAACCTTAGATTACTTGGCGAGTAAAATTTCAATTTTTTGCCAGTGTTTACGAACTTTTGGGACAATCTAATATTTTTTTTAATCATTTCACCCCAAGCAAGACATTCCACTGCCACTATAGCGCAGGGGGTTACATAGGGGAAGGTGCTGAGAGAGCGATTAGTTATAGCAAATGTCAGAAGGAGGGTGATAGACGAGTAAGGAGGTACATAGGAAGAGTGTTTGAGAGAATGGGTGCGAGTTAGTGCGTTAGGAGGTGTCTATTGACCTTGCATTTAAACTCCTGGAGATTGTAGCTGTCGGGGAGCAAGTATATGGAACGGAATTCCACAGGTAGGAAGGGCGAGAAAAGAAGCTGTTGGAGTAGAAATTGCGGTTACATTTTATCGGTTTCACTGTAAAAGGGTGGAACCTAGTTGCTAATCTAGTATCTCGTGTAAATTCGTACCTAGTGGGCACCAGTGATCTAAGTTCATCGGAGCAGAAGCCGTGAAAGTATTTATAAAAGAGGCACAGGGAAGCCACGTCACGCCGGTGAGAGAGTGACTGCAGCCGGTCTGCCAAGTCGGTATCGATCACATTACAGATTTTCCGTTGTATTTTGTCAAGAAACACCGAGGGGAATATCAGGGGCACTCGACCAGATGTGGCAGCAGATACTAGATTAGCAACTAGGTCCCACCCTTTTAAAGTGAAATGATTTAAAAAAAAACAAAAAAAAACTGTCTCTTTTGATGTTAAGTATAAGTTTCCCTTTCGTTTCCAAAATCTCGTCGTTGTTCAGTCTATCGTATCCCCAACATCCTTCTGTAGAGTCACATTTCTGCTGCTTTGAATCTGTCTTACATCTTTGATTACCCAGCATTCGCTGCTGTATGGTTGGAAAGATACCACGTAACAGTCCAGTATACTTTTTTTGTTTCCGGTATATTTTTCCTGTCTTTTAATACTCTGCTTAGCTTTTGAAATGCATCTTCGGCCATGTCAGTACGTCTTGGGATCTCAGTGTCGCACTTCCTTCTTTTAGAACAATTTTCATGTATTTAAATTTCTGTGCCTGTTTGGTTTTTTATATTCCCAAACTTCAAGTGTCATTTTGGTCTCCTCTTTTTGCTAATGACCATACATTCAGTTTTCTTGTAGTTTATGTTTAGTCCTTTCTTCCTGCTTTCCTTCGCTACATTCAGGAGGAGGTTTTGTAGATTCCTTTCTGTGTCTGCTATAATCACTGTAAGAGATGAAAAGATTTTTTTTTTCATTTTAAGTTAATTTAATGGCCAGGGTTTCTCCGAAATCTTGTCTTCCATCCACGTTTGAATCGTCAAACATAAGGTTTCGTTAGTGGTTTTATATAGCCATAAAATGAAGATCCTTTGATAGATTTACCGGTCAAACCTGTCTGGGTGGTCCCTGTTTCCGGCTGAAGGAACACGAGTGGGCGGAAAGAAATGGTGGGTCCACCAGCCAGTAGCCATATAATGGACAGTCATTGGAACGGCGTCCAGTCAGTGAAACGGCCAGGCACTGAAATTGTTGTGCCTGCTTGATTTTAATATCCCTGATCTGTAATTGGCATTTTGGATCCTTCTTTTCTGCTAATGACACAGCATTCAGTTTTCTTGTAGTTTATGTTTAGTCCTTTCTTCTCTTTTTCTTTATATTCTTCAAAAGGTTAAATAATGTCACCCCTAGCGTCTTTATGGCATTATCGCCATTTTGTGTCATTTACTCTGTTCCTTTACTGCCTTATCTCATTACGAAAGTTGTCTCATTCTCATTCTCTTTAACTACTTCCTTGCGTCTTAGTGGCATTATCGCCTTCTTTGGGGTGAAATAATAAAGGTAATCAGGTCCAAGGCAAAGAGCTTATAAATTTCAATCGCCAGCAACATTAATTGTTCAAATAATGAATGCTGAAAGTTTCTTGTATGGAAACGGTTAGTTCTGACTCATATAGGAATAATCTGTGACTGACAAAACTTGTGTTTGAACATGGATCGCCAGGAAGTAAACACAGTCGACCGCGTTCTTAAGTAATTAGTGGTATTTTGCTGCTGAGATCAGATGACACGTATATATATATATATATATGTATTTCTAAACATATACTGTTAAATATAAGAGACAATGAATGTCTGTTATGTTTAATCATAAGCCGTTCTAAACGTCGTATTTTGCTTTAATTTCAGTTGAAAATAAAGACAAAAATTCTCCAATATTTGGATAATTCTTTATTAATTTGCTTCTAAGCTTTCGGCTCACATGAGCCATCTTCAGAGAGGTTATTTAGACGATAATACAATAATATCCACCATCACCGACGATTTTATTTTGTGTTGACATAAAACTTCGCTAGGCAACGGCAATAGTTACCAAAAATAACAAACGCAATTCGCACATTTGCAATGCGGTTTTATGACGTCACACAGCGTGATAGCGCGAAATGACAACAAAACCATGTCTTCAAATGCAATGTAACGTGTTATGTCCGGATTTAAAAGTGATTTTATAAGTGCTGGTTGTTTGGATTTAATGTAGACGGCCTCCAATATCTGACGGTTCCTCTTATGTGTATGAGTGAGGATCACCGTATTGTTGACCAAAATCTGTCTGATATTATCTACATGTTTATGTTTTTCAGAGAAATGTTGTTTAATTGTACTCTGATCAGAAAGATGACATGTAAGTCTACGGGAGAGCGTGGTTGTAGAAAAACTAATATATGTACTGGGTTTTTTATTAGTATCAGAGATGTAATTTCTGAATGGGCATGTAAATTGGTACACTACATTGGTTTTTATTATGTGTATGAGTAAGGATCACCGTATTGTTGACCAAAATCTGTCTAATATTATCTACATGTTTATGTTTTTCAGAGAAATGTTGTTTAATTGTACTCTGATCAGAAAGATGACATGTAAGTCTATGGGAGAGCGTGGTTGTTATAAAACTAATATATGTACTGGGTTTTTTATTAGTATCAGAGATGCAATGGGCATGTAAATTGGTACACTACATTGGTTTTTGTAGAGAATTTAGTTTAGTGCTTGTAGGATTATTAGAGACTCTGATATATATATATATACTACCGGCCATAATTATTAGGCCACCCCAGTGTTTTAAAAAAATGATGTATTTCATACCATTTTTAGTATTTATTGCCAAGTGAATAATTGTAAATGAAAATAGAATGGTTCCTTTGTTAATATTGCACAATAACATGTGCATCAAATAAATTCACAAATATTTAATAATTACCTATATTGCCGTTTCATCAATAAAAGAATGGAAAAGATTTAGGGTAATTCGGTTGTTTTGTTTTCATGGCATATCAACACCTCAGCGGGTCATTTATTGCCAACTAAACTTTATTTATTTATTGCTGGTAATATCTTTTTCTTTCAACAATTTATTGTTGTTTTTTATATAAGCTTTGTGTCTAATAATACTTTTTCTTTTCGAGTGTCAAGATTCATTGGGATTTGTTTTTAAGGGCAGGGTCCCCAAGTCCTACCCTTGTTATTTAACCCATAACTGGCGGGAAGGGACGGATTTATAATTTTCCCAAGGGTACCACTGCTTTAGTAAATGTAAAGTATTCAACTGGAATTTGAACTTGGCTCACCGATTTTTCTTTCCGAGCCGATATTTCACTGCACCACAACGCACATCCGTCACTATACGCTTACAGCACCTGTTATTCACAAGCGGTCACCCATCTAAGTACTGACCAGGCTCAACGGTGATCGAGCGAGAACCGGTGTATTCAAGCCTTAGGGTGATTCGGAGGAGCTCATCTTTGCTTCTTTGCCTTTTGAAATTTTGCAAAGTAATAATAACAAAAGAAACATTCTATTTTCATTTGTCAATAAATACTAAAAGTAGTATGAAATACATCATTTCTTTAAAAAAAAAACTGGGGTTGCCTAATAATTATGGTCGGCAGTATATATATATATATATATATATATATATATATATATATATAAAGGCAAACACGTTATTTAAATTGGTTATAAATTATAATTCATTTCAATGGGCTGAATTAGCCAATTTCATCAGAGCACACATATTCGTTCCATTCCTGTACAAAAAGATTTCACGGAATAAGCATTTCTTTAAAATGAAGAGGAAAATAAGTAGAAAGATTTAAGGACACAGACATTGGCGTCATCTCAGTTGGGAATCTCTAGACCAGTCGCGGGGAAGCCATGTTGATCATAAAGTCATTAAACGCCCACTCCCAATCTCATGGATATGTATGTATGTGTAACCCACTTAATAGTCGTAGAATGTACTAACGATCTCTGCATTCAAATATATCAGATAAAAGAAAAACCTCTAAAAAACGATGATAAGGATGAATCACAGAAATTCAAATAATTTATAACCATTTTAAATGACATGTTGATTTTTCCTTTATAAATATCATACTGCTCTTGTTGGATTATCATCGCCGTTATATATATATATATATATATATATATATATGGTGTTCTAATAATTTGGACCGATTTTAAACTTAAAATCATGTGAAAACAATCCAAGTTATTGGAACAGATTATATATATATATATATATATATATATATATATATATATATATATTTTAATCGTATCACCCCGAGCAAGGCGGAAACGCCACTGATGTGCAGGGGGCTACGTAATAGTGAAAAAATTGGAAAAGAGAAAGCCGGAAACCACATCCTAAACAGGGAACAAGGGATGAGCCTCTTAACCTGTTCAATAGATGAGGGTGGAGTGCGAACCGGGCTATAGATAGATCTATCTACTCCAACACTGTAATGGTTAATGTTTTTAAATTCATAGTATCACTACACAAATTTTTTTCATGTGTCGAAGCCAGCCCATTATGTTTTTGGCTTCTTCCTCAGGTGATTTTTTAGAAATGAGAATTATCTAGTTGAAAAGCCAGTTTATTTGTGTTGGATTTGTTATTTTTGGGTGTTAGAGGGGTTGGTCTGTATTTTGAGTTCTGTTGACCTTTTTAAGGTCTTAGGGTTAAGTGTTTGTTTTTGGCAGAGTTCATATATATATATTCTACCGTCTTCTACCGAGCGCCCATACCTCAGAGGTAGAATCGCCGACTGATGCCAATTCGGTCGGGTTTCAATCCTGGGTTAAAAGCAATCGGAGTCTAACCGTACTGATGAGCTGTGATACAGCGAAGCAGATCTGTCTGCGGATGACTATATATAAAAATATAGTTTTTAAACATATACTGTTAAATATAAGAGACAATGAATGTTTATTATGTTTAATCATAAACCGTTCTAAACATTGTATTTCGGCTTTAATTTCAGGTGAAAATAAAGACAAAAATTCTCCAATATTTGGATATTTTTTTATTACGTTGGTTCTAAACTTTCGGCTCACATGAGCCATCTTCAGAGAGGTTACAAGGACGTTAACATAAAATCATCTACCATCAGTGACGAATTTATCTTGTGTTGACATAGAACTTTGCTAAGCAACGATAACAGTTACCAAATAGCAAACGCAGTTCGTAAATTTGTGCGGTATTATGACGTCACACCCTGTGAGCGCTCGAAATGTTAACAGAACCATATATTTAAATGCAATGTAATGTGTTATGACCAGATTTAAATGTGATTTTATTAAGTGTGGGTTGTTTTAATTTAATGTAGATGGCCTCCAATATCTGAAGGTTTTTTTTACTGGGTGTATGAGTGAGGATTGTTGTATTGTTGACTGAAATCTGTCTGATATTACCTACATGGTTATGTTTTTCTAAGAAATGTTGCTTAATTGTACTCTGATCAGAAAGGTGACAGGTAATTCTACGAGAAAGCGTGGTTGTAGTAAAACCAATATATGTAGTGGGTTTATTATTAGTATATATATGAGTACAAAGTGATTAGTGAGGGTAGAGTCGGAGAAGAATAAGTGTCTGAAGCTCTATTGTTCGAAGGCGTAATTATACTTGTATCTGTGATTTACAAATTAATTTTACGAAAGTAGATGTTATAAAATTAGCATCAAGTTTCGTTGAATCTAATAAGGTTACAAAGGGAACTGACGATGTGATTTTGTTAACCCTAGAAAGGTTATAAAACAACTGTTAATTAATTAATCAAAGTAATTATTCGAATTTTTTTAATTAATCGCTATCATCGCATTTTGCAGGTTTTTCTTTTATTTGATATATTTGAATACAGAGATCATTTTTACATTCTACAAGCCTTAAGTAGTCTAATATAATACCTTGAAAGGTGGATGTGATTGACTGATACATCCGGTCGTAGGTAAAGTGAAGAAAAATATCAATCGGCTTGAAATAAGATGAACCGGCGGATGTGAATGACAGATACACTATTGGCCATAATTATTAGACCACCTCAGTTTTGTTTTGTTTTTCTTTTTAAAGAAATGATGTATTTCATACTATTTTTAGTATTTATTGCCAAGTGGATAATTCTAAATGAAAATAGAATGGTTCTTTTGTTATTATTACTTTGCAAAATTTTACAAGGCAAAGAAACAAAGATGAACTCCTCCGAATCATCCGAATTTTTTTCATTCTTTCATTGATGAAACTTCAATATAGGTAATTATTAAATAGTAATAAATTCATTTGATGCACATGTTATTGTGCAGTACTAACAAAAGAAGCATTGTATTTTCATTTACAATTATTCACTTGGCAATATGTTGGGACGCCCGCGCCTATTCGGCTATAATGGACTATTCCATTACTATGTAAAGTAATGGTGGCATCTACGTGAGAGAGTGTGCCGAGTAGCCGATCGACAAGTCAGTCGTAGACTTCCGGTGACGACCCGGAAGTACCCATTGCTCATACTACGTCTTACGACGTTTGAGACGATTAACCCTTATTCTTGTATTGGATACTAATAACCTTTGTAAATACTATTTTCACGGAATACAACAATTAACCTATTCCTTTTGTTGAGTTATTTATTCTTACTCACGACATAACACAATAAATACTGAAAAGTAGTATGAAATGCATCATTTTTTTTTAAATACTGGGGTGACCTAATAATTATGGCCGGTAGTTTACATCTGACCGTAGTCAACAAAGTAAGAAGCTGAAAAAAGTGCGTGTGTGAAGTGGTGTGGCCATGTGGGAGTTTTATGACTATATAAAGTGTAGAATTTTGGCTGAAGTAGATCCCCTCTGGTTTCTGGCTCTAGACAGCTCTTTCGTGTGCGCGAACTATGTTCGACTGCTTTCCTGCTCCACGCCAGCGTCACCGTCGAAGAAAATTGTTTTTATATATATACTTATCACTCGTTGTTTACCAGAAGTAGAATATAACGATGGGTAGTATGGATTATAAATAAGAAAATTTGAACTTTATTTACATATCCTTGGAAAAATATCTAATTAGGCAGTGAAAAATGAGTGCACTTCGACGCTCTAGAGTTTTCTGCCAAATGTAGCTACATTAGATTGAAAATAACCTGATGTTGCTTACCTGTAGCAATTATTGTCGAATTTGTTGTAACTGGACATGCTTATCAGGGCCCCGAAGGCAATTCCCAGGGAATAGAATATCTGCGTTGCGGCATCAGCCCATACCTGAATAGTTAAAAACAAGTGAATAGATAGATAGATAGATAGATAGATAGATAGATAGATAGATAGATAGATAGATAGATAGATAGATAGATAGATAGATCAAGAAAAGACTGAGATAGATAGATAGATAGATAGATAGATAGATAGATAGATAGATCAAGAAAAGACTGAGATAGATAGATAGATAGATAGATAGATAGATAGATAGATAGATAGATAGATAGATAGATAGATTTAGGCAGCATTTTTTCATTAATGCATGTTTCATTAAGTAATATAAACAAGTTTTGTCTCTTTATTTTATGTAAATTTTTTTCATGTTCTCATACTTAATATTTCTTGTTTTCACTGTCGCTTGGTCATGTGTTACGTCACGAGCTTTGATGTGACATTCGCTTCCAGCGTCTTATATGCACGAGTTTGTTGTTGCTTGGAAATCATCCACGTAAACAAAAACAGTTTGTCATTATCGTTTGTGCCCGTGAATCGTTATAATTTATAATGTAATTTAACATCTTAGAAAATGACTTATGTAAGCCGAAAGGTTAGAGTGGATTATGAAAAGAATATGTATCAATATTGTAATTTTCTTCTTTTTTAATTAATGATAATGCTATTAAGCTTAAAAGACAATATGAAAAAAAATTACATAAAATGAATAGACAAAACTTATCTATATTATTTAATGAAATATGCATTAATATATATATATATATATATATATATATATATAACAAATTCATATTTTCCAAAAACGTATGGGCATTTTAACGAGTAAATTTAACACCCGTCTCATCGACGATAAGAAAATATTATGATAAGATAAATGAGCGTGTGTGTGTGTGTGTGTGTGTGTGTGTGTGTGTGTGTGTGTGTGTGTGTGTGTGTGTGCAAAAAACGGAAGTAAGGGTAGCGAAATAGAAAAATGATGTAAAAAGAAAAAGAAAAATTGGTAGCAAAAGCGAAAAGAAATTCATTATATATATATATAGATATATATATATATATATATATATATATATATATATATGTGTGAGTTTGTAACCCTGAGTTTCACGCTTTTGCGATCGTCAGACAAACTGATTAATTTTTTAAAAATAGTTGGTTATATTCATGTATTTTTGTGTAAGTGGGGAAAAAAAATCTGTCGTAACGACAGACGCAGACATATATATGTATATACATTTGTACACCCATCAACGCGCGCAAGGACACATACACACACGCACACACGTACGCGCGTTCGGTCACTGAAGCTTGCATAAACATATACATGCGAATCGTGCGGGGTTCGGTATACATATGTATATGTGTGCCGTTGCACACATACACACACATTCGGTTGGCATATTCGAATCATGTGTAGCGATGTCAACGTCAACGCGCGAATAATTGTCGATTTCTCGTACGTACTTATGTAATTTTTATGGGTTCTGTGTGAAACTATGGTAGGTAAGAATTGCTATTATTTTATTTAAGGCTGTATTGCTATTTTTTGTTTTAAAGTCGGTTATTGGCATGTTTTTTTATGGTTGTGTATATTTAAATGGTAGAAATTCTAATGTGTAATGCTTGTTAGAGTTTATTCATTATTAATTTTACTATGGCAGAGACGTGTGATTTTTTTTTTAATGAATAATTAATAAACACTAACAAGCATTACAAATTAGAATTTCACTGATATTGAGCGCTTTTAAATAAGTACCACGCATATATAATATGTAGACAATATAATATATATAACAAATTGCATATTTATATATATATATATTTTGATATTTATAATTATATACATACACTTTTCACACACACACACACACACACACACACACACACACACACACACACACATATATATATATATATATATATATATATATATATATATAAATAAAGGGTTGTTGGTTTCTTTTCTGTATGGTTTACCGTTATACATATATATATATATGTGTTACGGAAATTTCAGAGCAGATATGTTTGTTTACAGTGAATCGAAAATTGTGTTATACAAGCATGATAAAAACCTCAATTATACTTGGTCGAGTGGTCTAAGATGTTACCAGATCAAATGGTAGCTTCCCCTATGTAAATAGGGGTCGCAGGTTCAAATCCTGCTGGATAGCACACATTTTCGTAATAATAATTTATCGTAAATAATCAGGCCGGTAGATATAAATATAAAATACTGTTTAATTAAAAACAGAATATCTATTTAAATACAAGTATCGGTAAAAATAATGTTCAAAATAATTCATTACATATATATATATATATATATATAAGAAAGAACTGAATCAGAGAAAATAACGAACTTAGAAAGTTCCAAGGTCACAATGAAAAGGACCCTGAATTAAGTTAATATCAAAATTAATTTGTTAAATAACTTCAGTTAAAAGAGATTCAAGAACCGGAAGTTATTATATGGCTAATAAAAAGAAAAATAACTCTTTTAAGGAATTTCAATTTTATATTAGTTATTAGGAAATTAATTTAAAAAAGAAAACTAAAATGGGTTAAATATAAAAATTCACCGGGTTAAGGTGATTTTCTAAGCGTAGCTTAGATGTGGCACAAGGCCGAAAGTAAGAGACACCCAGTGAAGATTGAACTTACTACTAAGGATTCTAGTGAGACAAGCTTGCTAATCATTACACCAACTCGAGATGCCCTCGCCAGGTTAAGTATCACTTAAATTGAATAAAATATTTAAATTAAAGGGGGAAAAAAGCTAAATTATTATATAATATACATATAATTTAATTATATTGCTAATAAGAAGCGATAAAACAATTATCTTACGAATTTAGGTTAATTCTTAAGAAATTAAATTTAAATCTATGACGGCATTAATACCAAAACAAATGAGTTAATGATCATTTCAGTCAAAAATAAAAACAGTGATAATTAACCCATTTGTTTTGGCATTAATGCCGTCATAGATTTAAATTTAATTTAATTTCCGAAGAATGAATCTGAATTCCTTTAGATAGTTGTTTTATCGATTCTTATAAGCAAAATAAGTAAATTATTTATGTAATAATTTCGCGTTTTTTCCATTAACTTTAATAAAGGTGAAATATGTTAGATTGATAAACGTTTCCAATTTGTTCTTCATCTTATGATATATTTCTTTCTTCATTTTCTCCATATCTCATTCTCTGATGAAGCTTTAATAAAATTGAAACATGTTAGATTCATAAACGTTTTTTATTTGTTCTTCATTTATCATATATTTTTTCTTCATTTTCTCCATATCTCATTCTCTGATGAAGCTTTAATAAAATTGAAATATTTTAGATTCATAAACGTTTTTTATTTGTTCTTCATCTTATCATATATTTTTTCTTCTTTTTCTCCATATCTCATTCTCTGATGAAGTTTTAATAAAATTGAAACATGTTAGATTCATAAACGTTACCAATTTGTTCTTCATCTTATCATATATTTCTTTCTTCATTTTCTCCATATCTCATTCTATGATGAAGCTTTAATAAAATTGAAACATGTTAGATTCATAAACGTTTCCAATTTGTTCTTCATCTTATCATATATTTCTTTCTTCATTTTCTCCATATCTCATTCTCTGATGAAGCTTTAATAAAATTGAAACATGTTAGATTCATAAACGTTTTTTATTTGTTCTTCATCTTATGATATATTTCTTTCTTATTTTTCTCCATATCTCATTCTCTGATGAAGCTTTAATAAAATTGAAATATGTTAGATTCATGAACGTTTTTTATTTGTTCTTCATCTTATCATATATTTCTTTCTTCATTTTCTCCATATTTCATTCTCTGATGAAGCTTTAAAGTGAAACATGTTAGATTCATAAACATTTTTTTATTTTTTCTCTATTTTATCATATATTTCTTTCTTCTTTTTCTTCCTATCTCATTCTTTGTTGAAGCTTTATTAAAAGTTAAACGTTAGATTCATAAACGTTTCTTATTTTTCTTTATATATATTTAACCCTCACTTATATGCGTGTGTGTTTGTCCGAAACTTAATGTATTGTTAAAGCCAAGACAAAGTTTTCAATGTGACTCAAAGTAAAACCTAATAAAAAGGAAAACAAAAAAAACAATAGAAGAAAAATGGAAAGGAAACCTGAATGAAGAAGAAAAAACCAAAAGAGAAGCCCCTACAGACACTATAACAGAAAGTGCTCTAAGTCTATATGACCGAAACAGAGGAATTACACTTCCCAGCGTCATGACTAAAAAAAAAAAAGAGACCAAAATCAGACTGCGACTGGAGTTTAATCTAAACTTATTTATATAAGGAACTTTGCCGGTGTGTGTGTGTGTGTGTGTGTGTGTGTGTGTGTGTGTGTGTGTGTCCGTTACCTATAGACTCCGAAACGGCTGAATCGATTTTCTTGAAAATTTACACAATTGTACTATAAGCGTCTGCGAGTGTTCTTAGCTGGGTTTTGTGTCGAAGTACCCCCCGATAAATATCGAAAATCGATAATCGAAAAAATCGGGTTATAGAAGGAGTGGTCCGATTTTAATCAAATTTGATACACTCATAGACAAAGACATAAGAAACCATATTCAGAAGTTTCAAGGTTGCAGTTCTTACAATAGTGCAGAAAATCGATTTTATATATATATATATATATATATATATATATATATATATATATAGGAAAAACTACTAAAAAGTTGGAAGTTTAAAAATCTATATTTTGACAGTATTTATTTATTTCTATTATCATATATATATATGATATTTCAGACCGTCATCGGCCTTTCATCATTTTAAAATCCAGTACATACTCACGCAGAAAGAAAGAAAAATACTGGATTTTAAAATTAAAATTAAATACATATAGGCTAGGGTTAAATAGGGACTTAGGTGTTTTGAATCTTTATAAATGTTTCAATAGTTAAACATTTTTTAGATACTGTTAAAAAATTTTCCTTTAAAACAACATTTATAAGTATTATTAAAGATAGGTTTACGTTTACAAATATTTAAAAAATATGTCGCTTTCTGCGTCACGTGATGTAAACAATCTCTCGGACGAACGCTCCTCGCGAAAACGTTTCAAATTTAAATTTTAAAATCATTTGTTTCTGATGAAAGGCCGAGGACGGTCTGAAATATCAAATATAATAATAGAAATAAATAAATATTGTCAAAAAAATACATTTTTAAACTTACAACTTTTTAGCAGTTTTTCCTATACATATTATAAATGACAGTATACGTGGATCATCACTATGCTCTCTCTCTCTCTATATATATATATATATACAAAAGGCAAGATGTTTGTGTGCGTGTCTGTTTATCTGCCTGTAGGTCTATTTTTTTCAGCCTTTTTATTTTAGTTTTTGCTTCGGGTTTGGCTCTAAGTAGATATAATTGTAGTTCTTAGTCTCAGCCATGATACCATTTACTCAGAGGACTTATTTAGCCTTCAAAATTCAGTTTACGACGAAAAAACTTATTTGATATTGATACCAGGAAATCAAAATTTGACTTACATCCATTCATTTTTCTTTCAGTCTACGGTTTCGCTTTAACTGGAAACAACTATTGTTTTTAATCTTTCGTGCCAACGTCCAAAGAGCCTGAGCTCCAGGACAATGGATTAGTTTTAAAGCTTTCATTACACCTGAGCAACGCCGGGCTATACTGCTAGTACTACCATAATTGTCAGAAGAACAGGATATGGTCTGGTCACCTGACAATCACAGTAGCATCAACACTTGAGTGACAGTCCGAACTGTATATGTATGGAGGACCTGCTATGTCACTTACATTGCAGTAAACCACCTACATTTTATTTTATTATCGTTTCACCCCAGGCAGTACTACCACGTGTATGGAATGGGTTACGTGAGTGGGGAGTGGGTAAAAAAGAACAAGGTACAGGGATAATTTGTATTTATTTCTGAGATGAGTAATTTTCAATTATCTTGGAATCTTTTCGAACTTTTGTTCCCATCTGGGTTGATATAGGTGTTATAATAGACACAACGTTTCGACCATGTACCCTCCGTTCATCATCAGGTGTCCATAGATTGTTTGATGTGCAGTATCTCGTTGATTATTGCGAAATATCCTGTGAAATCAATTATTGTTCTTTCATGTTGGAATTTGGTACTCTTACTACCAAGTCCAAGGATCGAACTCATGACCACTAGATGATACTAACACATGTATAACCAACTATTATATCCTTTACGAATATCATGGATCGAGCATGTGAGCCATGATGAGGTTTGGGAAAGGATGGAAGCGTAAAGAAATTTAATACTGAGCATCAGGAAGAGACAGCTAAAGTTCCTGGGACATGCAATGAAAAAAAGGGGCTTGGAGAACATGATACTAACAGGCCAGATAGAGGGAAAAGAGACAGAGGAAAGCAGCGGATAACATATTTGAAGGACCTGATCAGGTGGATGACAGAACGGGGGTTGTGTGGTGTAACAGGAGAAAGCGTGCTAAGAGCCACCAGAGCTAGGGAGACGTGGAAAGCCATGATCGCCTACGTCCTGAAAGGACACGGCACGTAGAAGAAGCATATGCCAACTGTTTATAAGAAATAATGATGTGGATATAAAATGGGGGATCAATTCTATATTATAATCAATATATAAACTGATCCCTCAATTTGTGTCCATGCTAGTTTATATACATTTATATTCTAGATTTATGAGCTTGAGCTAGTGGATGGCAGAGCTGGGTTTGAGTGGTGTAACAGTAGAAAGCATGCTAAGAGCCACCAGGGATAGGGAGATGTGGAAAGCCATGATTGCCTACGTCCTAAAAGGACAGGGCACATAAAAGAAAAAGAAGATATACACTACACACCGTCCCGAAGGACTTTAGTGGTGTATTTTTGGAGCCTTTTATATTCAGTGTCAGATGGGTTTTGACAACTGGATTATGTTAGTGGGTTTATGCCACTTGTCATAATTTGTATTTATTTCTGAGATGAGTAATTTTCAATAATCTTGGAATTATTTCGAATTTTTGTTCTAATCTTGGTTGATATAGGTGTTATAATAGACACAACGTTTCGACCAAGTACCCTCTGGTCATCATCAGGTGTTCATAGATTGGCTGATGTGGATTATCCCGATGATTATTGCGAAATATCCTTTAAAATCAATTATTATTCTTTCATGTTGAACTTCGGTTCATCACTACCAAGTTTAAGGATCAAATAACGAGATAATCAACATCCACGAAAGTATGGACACCTGATGATGACCAGAGGGTACTTAGTCGAAACGTTGTGTTTATTTTAACACCTATATCAACCAAGATGAGAACAAATGTTCGAAATAATTCCAAGGTACAGGGATGTTGAAGAAAGGATAAGAAAAAGATGGAAATTAAATAGATAAAAGATTACAGATGATGCTGCCCTTAAACTCTTCAAGGCTGTAGTTATCATGGAAGTAAATTATATCATTTTTTTTTATTATCGTTTCACTTCAAACCATGCATTAATGTTACCTGTGCACAGGTGAGCGAAATTAAAGAGGAACAAAATACATGAGGTGATAAATAAAGGTTTAGAGAAAAATGGGAATCTAGGAGATAAAAGATGGCAATTGAAGTTGCACCTAAACTCTTGGAGGTTGTAGCTGTCAGGGAAGCAAGTATAGAAGGAGGTCATATAGAAGGAGAGATATTACATAACAGTCTCGTACTGTTCTTTTTTTTAAACCCAATTTTCCTGTTTCTTAATACTCTGCTTAGCTTTTGCATCCTTGACCATACCAATAAGCCTTCGGATCTCAATGTCGCACATTTTGTAAATAAAACTAAATCCGCTGCTAAGAAAGTTGGTTCTCTGTACAGAACCATACTAATAAACCTTCGGATCTCAGTGTCGCACTTTCTGTCCTATGTTGGAACACTTCCCAGTTTTACACAAAGAAAAGATTTTATAAAAAAAATCAGGAAACAATGAACGATGTTTGAAACATTTCCCTACCCTCAAAATCTTTGACAAGAACAGTCAGTGCCATACGTAATACACGCTTTGGGCGATCATGTCTCTAAAGAGACATGAATGACTGGGAAAAGGTTTTCTATCTTGCTATTTAAAGTATAGCTGAAGGGAGAAGAAAGGGATTGTATTAATAATAATAATTAGTGAAGGATCAGTTTATTACTTCATAACAATCGAAAACCGATCCCCCACTTTATGCCCAGTAGAAGTTTTAGTTGTTTCAATCTATTATTTTCATTCAGTCAGTTAAGTGCCGTACGTGATACACGCTTAGGCGATCATGTCTCAAAAGAGTAGACTGGGTAGAAGATTATCCAACAGTAGGTTGCCATTGCTTTCTGCGGTAGACTGGTTGCCAACCAAGGCTATAGAACCCAGTCTGTCCTATTATTTTACCCAAAACTAGAGGGAAGAGACAGATTAATACCTTTTTCAAGGATATTTGTGAGTAAGTGAATGCAAGGTATTCAACTGGAATTCGAACTCGACTCCCCCGATTTGCCGTTCAAAATCGATATCCACGCCCCAAACGCACATCCGCTCATCAAAACGCACATCCGCTCATCAAAACGCACATCCGCTCATCAAAACGCACATCCGCTCATCAAAACGCACATCCTTATTTGACAAGAAGCTTGGCGTATTTTTTAACAAAGAGATTTCAACCCCCGAATTTCTTTCGTTTCTTAAAAATTACACAGGTGATGTGAACATAAGAACAAGAAAGTTGTTTTTGTTTTTTTAATCGTTGCCAGAGAAAGAATAAGGAAGGGAAAAAAAACAAAAAAAAAACAGATTCTCACGTCTTACCTTGATATTTTTAAGCTTTTCCCATTTTGGAAGGACGTAAAACTTGATTCCATCGAGGTAACCGTCCAACGTAACACTACGGATCAGGAGGATGATCAACATTAAGTAGGGGAATGTCGCAGTAAAATAAACGACCTGTAGAAAGAGAGGGGGTGGGAAGAGAATAGATGTAAGAATTATTTTTTATATTTCAACCAAATAATAATATTTTTTAATATTTTACTTGTAAAATATTTTTAGGTTGAAATTTGTTAAATTATAAGGATTTATTCTAAAAAACTTCCCTATTTAAAAAAAAAAACATGAGCGCGTTTGGTACTGTAAAAATAACCATATTTGGAATTTTCCTTATTTGGGAAAATGGGCATTTCTTTGTTACTTATATGGCAAAGAACGCGAAGCAAACACCTGGGTTTCAAAGGTGGGAATGTTATCGTCTGTAAGAATTTTCCTGTTTGCTAAAATAGCCAATTTTAATCAGAATCTCTTGATCGTTTCCATCGTTTGGACGTGTCAGATTTTCTCCGGTTTCACTATAAGTCAAATCGTTATTTATTTTCTAAGTTGCAAACTTAGCAGCTTAGATATCTGGAGGAAAATGTTGGTATCTATAAGATAATCCAATTCCTCTCTATTAATTCGAGAATTTTCTAACGATTCCAGTTGATGGACTTTTCAGATTCTTTTAGATTTCACTATAAGTGAAATCTTTATTTTTTAAATTGCAATATTTAGCAATTTATAATTTAGAGGTAGATAATCTCTGCCTTTTATGTTAACTGTGAGAAAAAACTGTGCGTAACAAACTAAATTACGTTTTCCGATTTTTTCCGATAAAATATAAGTAGTGAATAATTGCTACTATTTTTGAAGTGATTTAAAACTAAGCGTTTTATTTAAAGCTTCATTTATAATTTACATATTAACTGCTCTAATATGTAATTTCTTCAAATTAAAATTACAGTTTTAATAACTTGTATTCAATGACTTTGACTTTTGCCTAAATAAAGTCCTTTAAAGTATTTAAACCATAAGGTTAATACATCATTAAAATGTTATTTACATTTTGCGTATTTAATTGTGCAAAATATATAAAATTAGAAAGAACCTATGAAATGTTTTTCTATAAGTATAACAAATTACTATATATCTCTAAATTTAATACTGAGATTATAAAAATATTGTCTCTTTATTAACAAAGGGACAATTTAAAATGTTACGTTAAAAATTTAACGTAAATTAATATAAGTAGTAATACAGCCGGTGTAAGGGAAATAACTTACTCCAAATTTGTCGGCTGGTTTCAAACAAAAATATATCATTTCATTTTCATTTATCAAATAATAATAATAATTAATATCTGTTACACTTTTTGCTTTGAGGACATTTATTGCAACACATTTGTAATTTGTTTGAATAAATTTGGTGTTGAATTGGATCCACGGAATTTGTAGTTCTATATAAAAGAGTAACGGATGCATTTTAAATCCTGTGCGTTGTGGTGCATTGGTTATCGGCTGGGAACGAGAAATCAGGGAGCCGAGTTCAAATTCCAGCCGAATTCATTGCATTCACTTACGCGCAAATACCCTTGGGAAAGGTATTAATCCGTCTATTCCTTCCAGTTATGGGTCAAATAACAGGACAGATTGGGTTCTATAGCCTTGGTCGGCAACCAGTCTACCGCAGAAAGCAATGGCAACCTACTGCGGGATAATCATCTGCCCAGTCAGTCATGTCTCAAAAGAGACATGATCGCCCAAGCGTGCATCACGTATGGCACTTAACTGACTGAAGCAAGTAATTAAAAATTGTACGTCCCTCCAAATAGTTTCTTATTTTTTCTATTTTCCTTTCCTTTTAGTTTAAATTTTTTTTCATAGAATTTAGTCGAGTGATATTGAAGAAGAAGAAAAAGAAGGAGAAAGAAAAAAGGAAAAAGAAGATAAAGAAGAAATAAAAAGTAAAGGAAAAAGAAAAAGAAGAAAACGAAACAAAAAGAAAAGAAAAGTAAGAAAAAAAGAAAAAAGAAGATGAAGAAGAAAAAAAGGAGAAAGAAAATCAAAAGGTAAACGAAGAAGAAAAAACATAAGAAGAAGAAGAAGAAGAAGAAGAAGAAACAAAAGGGAAATGAAGAAGAAGAAGAAGAAGAAGAAGAAGAAGAAGAAGAAGAAGAAGAAGAAGAAGAAGAAAGGTAGGAAGAAGAAAAAAGGAAAGGAAGAAGAAAAAGAAACATAAGAAATCGAAGAAAAGACTAGAAACAAAAAGGAAAGGAAGAAGAAGAAAATTAAGAAGAAAAGAAGAAGAAAAAACAAAGAGGAAAAGAAAAAGAAGATGAAGAAACCAGGGAAGGAAAAAGAAACAAAGAGGAAAAGAAGAAGAAAGAGAAGAAAAAAAGAAAAAACTAAAAAGGAAGAAGAAAAAAAGAAAAGAAGAAGAAAAAAGAAAAGAAGAAGAAATAAGAAGGAAATAAAGAAAAAGAAGATGAAGAAGAACAACAAGGAAAAGAAACAAAGAGGAAAAAGTAGACGAACGAGAAAAAAGAAAAATAAGAAGGGAAAAACTAAAAAGGAAGAAGAAGAAAAACCAAAAAGAAAAGGAAGAAGAAGAAGCAAAAAGGAAAAGGAAGAAATAAATAAAAAGGAAATGAAGAAAATAAACTAAAAGAAGAAGAAGAAGAAGAAGAAGAAGAAGAAGAAGAAGAAGAAACAAACGAAAGGAAGTAGACGAATAACTGAAAAGTATAGAAATACGGGAAGAAAAACCAGAACAAGAAGAAAACTAAGAGGAAGGAAAAATTAAAAAATAGAAGAAGAAGAATGGGAGACAGAAGAAAAAATAAAAGAAGAAGTAAAACAAAAAGAAACAGAGAAAAAAGAAATATAACCAGGAAGAGAAATCGAAAAAGAAGAAGAATTTAAAGAAAGAAAAAGATACACTCAGAAGAAAAAAAAAACAATCAGAAAATGAATTCAATGGAATTCGAACTCGGCTTTCTGATTTCTCATTCCTGGTTGATTTCCACAACTCACATCCTATCCCAGTAATGTTACGTATATGAAATTAGTCATTAGTAATATTACATATCTAAACTTATTTATAAATGAAACTTTGTGTGTGTGTGTGTGTGTGTGTGTGTGTGTGTGTGTGTGTGTGTGTGTGTGCGCGTCCGTTACCTATAGACTCCGAAACGGCTAAACTGATTTTTTAAAAATTTACACAGTTGTACTATAAGCGTCTGCGAGTGTTCTTAGCTAGGTTTTATGTCGAGGTACCCCCGATAAATATCGAAAATCGATAATCGAAAAAATCGGGTTATAGAAGGAGTGGTCCAATTTTAATCAAATTTGATACACTCATAGACAAAGACATAAGAAACCATATTCAGAAGTTTCAAGGTTTCAGTTCTTACAATAGTGCAGAAAATCGATGATATATATATATATATATATATATATATATATATATATATATATATATACAAAAGGCAAGATGTTTGTGTGTGTGTCTGTTTATCTGCCGGTATGTCTGTATTTTTTTCAGCCTTTTTATTTTAGTTTTTGCTTCGGGTTTGGCTCTAAGTATGTATAATTGTAGTTCTTAGTCTCAGCCATGATACCACTTACTCAGAGGATTTATTTAGCCTTCAAAATTCAGTTTACGACGAAAAAAACATTTAATATCGATACCAGGAAATCAACATTTGACTTACATCCATGCATTTTTCTTTTAGTCTATGGTTTCGCTTTAACTGTAAACAACTATTGCTTTTTGGTCTTTCGTGCCAACGTCGAAAGAGTCTGAGCTCCAGGACCATGGATTAGTTTTAAAGCTTTCATTACTCCAAAAATATACTGCTGTTGATATTTTTTTCGTCAAAAATATATTGCCGGTAATATTTTTTTTCCTTCAAAAATGCACTGCTGCTAATATTTTCTTTTACAAATAAGTATTGCTGGAATTTTAAACATAAACATCTATTTTTATAATTTCATAGTTCTGACCCTAGTTTTGGGGTTAAATATTTACCCATAGCTGGGACCCTAGTATCCTGGGTTAGGGTGGACCTGGAAACAAAAGTAATTAAGAAGCTGTTTCCTCTCAAAATCCACAGTTGGTGATGTTTGTGAATTTTGTTTAACGGCATATCAACACCTCTGTGGGTTATTTAATGCCAAAAGTGGAGTTTTAGAATATTTTTTTAATGTTTGATTTAATTTTAATTGTTTGATTTAATTGTTTGTTTAATTGTTTAATTTAATTGTTTGATTTAAAATGTTTGTTTAAATAAAAAGGTCCTTTAATATGAATGAAAGATTTGTTAATTTTTCATACGGCGTATCACACTCACTGTGTTATTTAATGCCGACAAAGTCTTTACAATAGACCCTGTCCTCAGACCTCAAATGGAACCACTATATTGAATCCATAGCTAAATCTACTGCTAAGAAGGTTGGGTCACTATGTCGATCCAGGATGTTTTTTCCACCTGAATCCATCCTGCATATATACAAGTCAACCATCCATCCGTGCATGGAGTACTGCTGCCATTTATGGTCAGGGGCCCCTGCCGTTCTCCTCAGTGTTCTTGACAGGCTCCAAAGGAGAGTCTGTAATGTGATAGGTACTGATCTGGCGGCTCGATTGCAGCCACTTCCCCATCGTCGAAATGTGGCCTCCCTTTGTCTGTTCTATAAATACTTTCATGGCTTCTGCTCAGACGAACTTAAGTCACTGATGCCTCCTCAACAGGTGTTTACCCGTGCAACCAGACTGGCAACTGTATCCCACCCATTCACAGTCAGGTTTGCCAAATGCAGACGACAATTCTACTCCTGCAGCTTCTCTCGCATTCCCGCCTGTGGAACTCGCTCCAGTATTCTTGCTTTCCTGACGGCTACAACCTCCAGAAATTTAAATGCAAAGTCATTACTCATCTACTAACCACTGGACTCTAGCTCTCTCCCCTCCCCTGTATAACCTTCCCTTTCTCTCCGCCCATGTATCTGTCATCACACCTGCTTTCTCAGCTTTCTATTGTTCCTTTCTAACTAGTTTTCTAATTAATCTTTTTACATTTATGTAGCCCTCTGCACATCAGTGGCGTTTCCACCTTGCTCGGGGTGAAATGATTAAAAAAAAAAAAGATTTGTACGAATTGAATATTGATTCTTTGTAAGAAATCAATTTTTAGATCAGGTTTCATTGACATATTTTTGTAAAGAGGGTTTTGTTGAGAGTCAGCAGTATTACTGGTGTATATAAATTTTTTCTTCAAAAATATATTAATGCTGATATTTTTTTCTTCAAAAATATATTTCTGGTAATATTTTTCTTTAAATATATATTTCTGGTAATATGTTTTCTTCATAAATATACTACGATTATTATTTCTTTCTTCAAAAATGTATTGTTGATAATATTTCCGTCTCTAAAATAGTATTGCTCGAATTTTCACTATAAAAACCACTTTTTTAAATACTTTTCTAGCGTTTTCTTGGGGGGGGGGGTCGGCCCTCTGCAGAGGAGCAGTCTGCGTATTCTGAAGCCTCAGCCGACAGGGCAATTCAAGCCTTTATGCGGAATGTTGATGATTGGTGTGATAAACTTTTCCTTTCTTTGATACTTCCTTTAATGGCTTACGGCTATATAACGTTGATTACATCGGTTCCCGCTCAATCACCGAAGTTAAGCAACGTTGAGCCTGGTCAGTACTTAGATGGATGCCCGCTTGGGAATACCAGGTACTGTAAACGTTTAGTGACGGATGTGTATTGTGGTGCAGTGGATATCGGCTCGGAAAGAGAAATCGGTGAGCCGAGTTCGAATTCCAGTTGAATACCCTGCATTCACTTAACCACTGGTACCCTTGGGAAAGGTATTAATCCGTCCCTTCCCTCCAGTTATAGGTTAAATAACAGGAAAGGACTTGGGGACCCTGCCCTTAAAAACAAATCCCCAATGAATCTTGGTACTCGAAAAGAAAAAGTATTACTAGACACAAAACTTATATAAAAACAACAATTGATGGAATTTTCATTATAAAAATCTATTTTTATACTTTCATGCTGTTTTGAACCCCGTTTAGGGGTTAATTATTTGCCCATAGCTTGGACCCTAGCTAGTGCTACCACTCCAGGACAGAGTGAACCCAAAATCAATTAGGAGCATGCACCTCAGAACTCCCCAATTAAATGCCTTGCTGTTCATCGTCAAATCCAGGATACGTATTCTGAAGACCCAGTCGACAGGGGTGGGGGAGTGGGGAGTGTGCTTCATTCAGATAACGTGAATATAAAATTCATTATTTCGTTATAATTCCATCAAATTTGCATTAAATCAGTTACCTTGCCCGAACTTTTCACCCCTTTTCTCAGACAGAAATAAATAATAAACCAGGTGAAAAGAAGAAAGAGGACATTCTTTAAGCTGACTGGTCCCAGGTCACCAATTCCGTCGGATTCCGGTAAACGAAGAACAACATTTCTGTAAAGACAATTGGAAAAAAAATACTTTTAACAACAGAGCATTAATAAAAAAAAGTATATATTACCTTTTCCTAATTCTCTGTGTCTCACCATTACTTTTTTAGTACGACCACTATGCCTTGCCACTTGATTTCAGGAAAGAAAGAACATCTGTCTGTATTTCTGAGATAAAGTATTTAACTATTTACATTATTATATTGTGTGTTGTGGTGCAGGGGATATCGGAACGAGAAATTCCAGTTAAATTCGTTGCATTCACTTATGCACAAATACATGTGGGAAAGATATTATCCATTTTCCTCCTTATGGTTATCCGTTGAATAGCAAGATAATTTGGGTTCTATAGCCTTGGTTGGCAACCAGTCTACCGTAGAAAGAAATGGCAATCTGTTGTGGCAAAATCTTCTGCCTAATCAGTCATATATCAAAAGAGACATGATCGCCCAACTATCACGTATAGTTTGAATAGCAGGACAGAATGGGTTCTATAGCCTTGATTGGCAACCAGTCTACCGCAGTAAAAAAGCCAACTTACTGCAGGACAATATTTTGTCTAGTCGTTTATAAATCGAAAAAGACATGATCGCGCAAGAGTTCATTACATATGGCAATTAACTGACTGACTGGCATTATTAGTAATGTTGTCCTCATTTGGTGGTCATGTTCATACTTTTAGGCGGTTGTACACTCCGACCTTCTTCAGATGATATAAGAAGGACAGACTGTTCTAGTTCTATGTAGCATACCATTTTTGGAAAACTTTTCCAGTTAATTCTCTTTAGAAACAATTTTCTAATTACCACTGCCATAATAAGGTATTAAACTCAAAAATCTAATTTCTTCTGGATTAATTCAGCCAACGAGTTTCATCTACTTGGGACATCAGGGAGTGATTTTTTTTTTTTTTTTAGCTATATAAACCTAATCATTAATATTTTTAACCAGACCTCATATTACAATTTTTTGTTATTGTTGTTTTTTTCCCTCTCTATCTCTGTTTATTACTGTTTCCCACATTGTAATGATGTCTGTGATTGGCCGACTTAGGAGATTTTTGTGGCTCAGCATATGCACTAATTCCTTAAGTTTTTTCTATTTTCCAGTGATGTTTTTTTCTATTAATTCAAACTCATCCCACAGAGGGTGAGAATCACCTTTTCCTTTATATATTCCCGACGTTTCGTGAATATAACCACAAAGATAAGAATAAAATTCAGAACAATGTAGATAGGAGTGTCTCATGCCATCACTTCTCGATACTTTAACTGAGATCAAAGTGTAATATATTTTCTTATCAGCTTAATCTGTCTGTCTTTCCGTCTCTCTCTCTCTTTATTTATTTCATTTTTTTTACTGAAACCAAGTAGTGTTTTTTCCCTCTTTTCCCGCAATCAAAACAGAATAGTCCATTATATACCAAGTATTGGCAAGATGCATTAAACACTTCCACCTGCCCGTTTTGAGCACCTCAGCGTGGTGTAATGGTTAGCTTGTCTCGTTAGAATCTATTACAACTGAGTTCTGAGTTCGATC
The DNA here is from genome assembly GCA_037127315.1 of Ascarosepion bandense. Classification (NCBI taxonomy): domain Eukaryota; kingdom Metazoa; phylum Mollusca; class Cephalopoda; order Sepiida; family Sepiidae; genus Ascarosepion; species Ascarosepion bandense. The sequence goes on along the minus strand of JBBBDQ010001266.1, from coordinate 447,306 downwards.
CACACTGAGCACCACACACTTTCGGATTTGTGCCACGTCTAAGTTGTGCTTAGAAAATCAATACCTGCCTTTGCTTTTTTTTCATTCTTCATTTTCTCACTGAAAACAAGCAGTGTTTTTTTTTCACCTTTTTCCACCTGACCAATACATGGAATAGTCCATTATTGACATGGCGTAACGATCGTGCGAACTAACGAAAAGCGGGCCAAGCTCAATTGTAAATTATAAATCGACTGCTAGGAGGGTTGGGTTACTGTGTCGGGCCAGGAAGTTTTTCCAGCCTGAGTCTATCTTGCACATATACAAATCAACCATCCGACCGTGCATTGAATACTGTTGTCATATCTGGTCGGGCGACCATTCATCTCAGGTTTCTCGACATGCTCCAAAAGAGAATCTGTAACGTGATGTGTCCCTACCTGGCAACTCGACTCCAGCCACTTTCACACCGGCGGGATGTGGTTTGTCTATTCTACAAATATTTTCATGGCCTCTGCCCCGACAAGCTTAGCTCACTGATGCCCCTTTTACAAGAATTTACTCGAACAACCAGGCTGGCAACAAGGTCCCGTCCTTTTTCAGTTAAATCAACTAAATGCAGCCGCCGTTTCTCGTCTATCGGCTTCCTTTCTCACACTTCCCGCCTGTGGAACTCCCTTCCGTATACTTGCTTCTCTGACGGCTACAATCTCTAAGAATATAAATGCAACCTCCACTTGACCCCAGTCCTTCTTTCGTCCTTTCCCCATCACCTCGTGTATATTGTTCTTTTTCTTTCTTGAGAAAGAAAAAGAACCCTTGCAACTGTCTTCACACTGTTATTCTCACCCTCCTCTTGCTCTTTCTCCGACACCCACTGTAATTGGTTCATCTTTCTCTTCGCTCTCATTCTGCTTAAACTTTCACACTTCTCTTTTGTAGCCCCCTGTGCATCAGTGGCGGTACCGCTTTGCTTGGGGTGAAACGGTTAAAAAAAATGCAATAACCTCGTATTATGTTTACAGTAAAAGTAGGCTGGTCATCGTGGAAGAGAGAAAGTCCCTAAAATCTTTATCACCTCATCCCGTATCCTCGGATCCCTAAACAGCGTTACAGTTTATAGTTTATGAAATCTCAGTAATTTCTTGAATTGCTCAAGTTTTATAAACTCTTCTTTGTTGATTTTCTTGTTGCATTTCCAACGCCATATTTTTGTTATAATTGTTTCAGACTAAGTAAAGCAGTATTGTCAGTAGTGCACAGAGGACTACATGGGAGTAGAGCGAAAAAAAAAAAGAACAAGTTACAGGGGGTTCTAGGAACAGATAAGAGAAGGATGGGGACCAAGGAGATAAGAAATGGCAATTGATGTTGCAATTAAATTTTACAGATTGTAGCTATCAGGAAAGCAGGTATACGGAAGGGAGTTCCATAGGCGGAAAATGCGAGAATAGAAACTATAGGAGTAGAAGTGACGGCTACATTTGACTGTTTTGACTGTAAAAGATTGGGGTATAGTTGCCAGTCTAGTAGCACGAGTAAATTCGTGTAGAGCGGACATCAGGGAGCGAAGCTTGTCGGAGCTTAATCCGTAAAAACAGTTGAAGAAGAGACGGAGAGAAGTCACATCTCATCAATGAGAAAGCGACTGGACTTGAGCTGCCAGCTTCGATTACATTCCTTTGAATTTTTTATCGAAAACCTCGAGATGAACAGCAGGGACGCGCCGGCCAGATATGACAACAGTATTCAATGCACGGACGGATGATAGATTTGTATAAGTGCAAGATGATTTCTGACGAGAAAAACTTCCTGTCCCGACAAAGTGACGCAACATTCCTAGTAGCAGATTGAGCTATTTATTCAATGTCGTCGTTCCACGTGAGAACAACTGAGAAAGTGAGGCCGAGGAGGCGCAGTGTCCTGCTTTCAGGGAGATTAGCGAGGTCTATGCTGATTCGAAATAGTAGAGATTGACGGTGCTACTATAGTGTGGGTTCTACCTCAATATAGCATGAGGTTTACCTCCCCTTTCGACTATAGTGTGAATTCTAACGCAGCATGGAATTATAATATTTCATATGTGTACATATTTATTTAAACATTATATTAATATTTATATATCTATATACAATTTATATTTCTATTAAATGAGAGAGGTAAAACTAAACTCGCTATCAAATACAATACATGTGTTTATTTTAGCTATGAATTCTTTGTATATTTTTTAGGAATGGCACAAATAGATTACTGGAATTTTTTCTCATTTTTTTTTTCAATCATTTCACCCCGAGCAAAGCAGAAATACCATTGATGAGCGGGGGGCTACATAACTGTAAAAAGATTAATTAGAAAAGAGTGAGGAGTACAAACTAGTTAGAAAGGAGCAATAGAAAGCTGAGAATGCAGGTGCGATGACAGATACATAGGTAGAGAGAAAGGGAAGGATATACGGGGTTGGGGAGAGAGCTAGAGTCCAGTGGTTAATAGATGAGTATTCACATTGCATTTAAATTTCTGGAGGTTGTAGCTGTCAGGAAAGCAAGAATATGAGAGCGAGTTCCACAGGCAGGAAGTGCGAGAGAAGAAGCTGAAGAAGTAGAATTGTCGTCTGCATTTGGCTAACCTGACTGTGAATGGATGGGACCCAGTTGCCAGTCTGGTTGCACGAGGAAACACCTGTTGAGGAGGCACCAGTGACTTAAGTTCGTCCGAGCAGAGCAAAAATGATGAAGATGTGACTGGAGCAGCTGACTACTGTGGAAGTGATTCTTTATTACGTGTTCTTTTTAGACGTCGAGGTTCACCAATATGGCAGAAGGAATCACCACTGTAAGTGTAGGGGCGGTCAGCCACGTCTGGTACAAGGTCAATTCGCAAACATATCCGACAATCCCCACAACTTAACATTTTATTCAGACTTATCAGAATTATCAGAAGTGGATTTGTGGAAGAATAAAAGTATACCATTCGTATGTTTAAATGGAATTTTTTAATAGAAAAGAATCACATGAATTGGTGGAAGTTAAACGTACATGAAAAACAGTAGTAAGGAGTTAAGGGTATCGTTAGTTCGTAGTAGTAACTTTTATCGATGTAGGCAGGAATGTATGTATGTATGTATGAGTGTTATTGTTGGGTAGGATTGTCTTTGAAGTATTCCCTCAGTCTTAAAAGGTTCCATTCGGTTATCAAGTATAAAAAGAGATAGACGGGTGAACGATGAAGAGGAAAGAGGCGAGAGTAAAAGAAAGTGATAATAATAGCGAGCTATTGACATTTATCAAGGAACGTGTTAATGGCCTCGTCTTCTTCTTTCTTGGTCCGACTTTTATTTCGTTTGTGAGGCTCGAAAAGGGCATTTGGGAATTCCCTCCCGGATGTGATTCTGGCTTTTTCATTGGACGACGAACAAACTTCGCGTCGGCTTGCGAAAAGGGTCCATAAAAAAAATTTGTTTCTGATAATTAAAGATTATTTGAATTTTGTTTTTAGAAGTTTCTTAGTTTTCTATTGGCCGAAAAACATTTCGCACCGAGGTTTGAAATTTCACAAGTTTTGTTTTGGATTCGCTTTTGCGTGTATGATAAGCAAGGTTTTGTAAATTCGAGTAAATTTGCTTATTTCTATCAAAATCAATGTGTCGGTGCTTAGCATTTGAATTTTAAATCTAGATCTTGTTTTGTTCACTACATCACCTCGTATTTTATTGAGATTCATCGTTTTAGTATCTAAGCACAATCGTTCAATAGCCTGAGTGTGCTCCTGTCGCTGAATCTATATAATGGCCAAGCAAGGAAGGGGCACGGTAAACCTCCGCGCTGCACCTGGGTATAAAATATATTGAGGTGGACCTGTAATAGCATCTGGTTATCTATGGTAGCTAAAGCGTACAGGCGGCAGATACTCAACTCAATCAGGTACAGAAAAATTAAATAAATGTTCAGATAGAAGACGGAAAGTGCGACACTGAGATCCGAAAACAAATCGGCATGGCCAAGGGTACATTTCAGAAGTTGAATAGAGTATTGAGTGACAGGAAAATTTCACTAGAAACAAATAAGAGAGTACTGGTTTGCGGTGTGATGTCTGTTCTTCAATATCTCAGTGAATACTGGACAATCTCATCAAAGATGAAAGAGAGACTTGAAGCAACCGAAATATGGTTCTACATATGTGATGTAATGAATAGATAATCAATATGTATACAGCTTGGTTGCCCCTCACTGGAATATGATTGGCTGGGGTCAGCCATAAATCTAGGCTAAGGCGAGGACGTCCAGAGATCCAGAGGTCTATTGGTCTTCCACTAGAAATCTAGCAATAGAGATCTTCCAGTCTGTTGGTTTACGTCTATTGACTACGCCTATATCTCAGGATACTGCATACGACGAGTACCGTACATTACGTCTACTTAATAGATTGTTCTACCCGGTTACATTTGCCTAAACCGCTTAGCAACCTCGAATGATATATATATATATATATCCTTTCCCGGGACATACCGATATGGATGCTGAGAATAAAATGGACCGAGCATGAGAGCAACAATGATATTTTGGAAAGGATGCAAATGAAAAGAAAACTATTCTTCACATCAAGAGAAAACAGCTAAAGTTCCTTGGACATGTAACGAGGAAAAAAGGCTTGGAGAATCTGATGCTCACAGGTCAGATAGACGAAAAGAGAGATATGGGAAACTTGACGGGCTTTAGCAAGGGGGTGGCGAAGTGAGGTTGGGTAGGTAACAGGAGAAAGCGTACTAAGAGCCACTAGGGATAGGGAAATGTGGAAAGCCATGATCGCCTACGTCCTTAACGGACACAGCACATATAAAAAGAAGAAAAAAAGAAGAAACGTGTTCTATGCTGTTGAGAGGCAATAGAGATTATCTTCTTCTTCTTCTATTTGCCCTATCCTTTCAGGACGTAGGAAACCATGGCTTTCCACATCTCCTTATCCCTGGTGGTTCTTAATACGTTTTCTCCTGTTACACCACGCAACCCACGTTCTGTCATCCACCTGATCAAGCCCTTCAAATATGTTATCCGCTGCTTTCGTCTGTCTCTTTTTCCTTCTATCTGGCCTGTCAGTATCATGTTCTCCAAGCCCTCCTTCCTCAATGCATGTCCCAGGAACTTCAGTTGTCTTTTCCTGATGCTCACTATTAATTTTCTTTTCGTTGCCATTCTTGCTAACAGCTCATCATTGCTCAAATGCTCGATCCATGATATCCGCAGTATCCTTCTGTAGAACCAGATTTCCACTGCTTCAAGTTTTTTTTTTCATCTTCGATGATATTTTCCAACATTTACTGACGTATTGAAGAACTGACATCACATAGCAATCTAGTACTCTCTTATTTGTTTCTAGTGAAATTTTCCTGTGTCTTAATACTTTACTCAGCTTCTGCAATGCTTCTTTTACCATGCCAATTCGCCTTCGGATCTCTGTGTCGCACTTTCTATCTCCTGTTAGAACACTTCCTAGAGATTGTTTTTAGTGGTTAAATGTACAGTCTACCTGTTTAGACGATATCGTTTTTTTATGATTGAATATTGAATCAAGAATCAAGTGTTTACTTACGTCCAGTATTCCTGTGAGGCGGTCGTAAAATTTTGATAGCCACAAAAACTCAAATTTTTTCCTGCTTCATGGATATTTGTCGGAGTAATCCTTTCTGGGCAGATTCTTTTGAGTACGTCTACAGCGAAAGAGGCAAAAACAAAAGGTTTTTTTTTTTGTTGTTGTTGTTTTTTAATCATATCACCCCAAGCAAGGCGAAAACGCCACTGATGCGCAGGGGGCTACATAAGAGAGAAAAGATTGGAAAAGAGAAAACCGGAAACCACATCCTAAACAGGAAACAAGGGAGGAGCCTCTTCACCTGTTCAATAGATGTGGGTGGAGTGTGAACCGGGCGATAGATTAGTCGATCTACTCCAATTGAAGAAAAAAATAAATAAAAGAGTGAAAAGATTGGAAAAGAGAAAGCCGGTAACCACATCCTAAACAGGAAACAAGGGATAAGCCTCTTCACCTGTTCAATAGATGTGGGTGGAGTGTGAACCGGGCGATAGATTAGTCGATCTACTCCAATTGAAGAAAAAAGTTTCAATATGGTATTTTTTTTTATTCCGTCATTTAAACTTCATCTCACAGGAGGCAGTGATATCTTTTTTCCCTCTTTTGCTATTTACTTTTGTGTTACAGCTTTAGAACCCAATCTGTCCTGATATTCAACCCCTATGTGATACACACTTGGGCTAGAATGACTCTTTCTAGACATGACTGATTAGGCAGAAGATTTTCCCATTGTAGTTTGTCATTACTTCCTGCGGTAGACTGGTTGCCAACCAAGGCTATAGAACCCAATCTGTTCTGCTATTCAACCCATAGCTGAAGGGAGAAGAGCAGGATTAATACCTTTCCCAAGGGTATTTGTGCGTAAAAGAATAAGAGAAATTCAACTGGAATTCGAACTCGGCTCCTTGGTTTCTCCTTCTGAGCTGATATCCATTACACCACATCGTACGTTCACAGTGAGCTAATTATCGTCGGTAAGACACGCTTGGGTGATCATGTCTCTTTCGATCCATGACTGACTGGGCAGATGATTTTCACGCAGTAGGTTGCCATTACTTTCTGCGTCAGTTACCAATCAAGGTTATAAAACCTAATGTGTTTTGCTATTCAACACACACAGTATACACGCTTGGGTAATCATGTCTCTTTCGATTCATGACTGACTGGGCAGATGATTTTCACGCAGTAGGTTGCCATTACTTTCTGCGTCAGTTACCAATCAAGGTTTTAAAACCTAATGTGTCCTGCTATTCAACACACACAGGATACACGCTTGGGTGATCATGTCTCTTTCGATTCATGACTGACTGGGCAGATGATTTTCCTGCAGTAGGTTGCCATTACTTTATGTGCTAGACCAGTTGCCAACAAAGGCTATAGAACCTAATATGTCCTGTTATTTAACCCATATCTGGAGGGAGAAGTGATCGGTTCGTACCTTTCCCAAGGGTATTTGTGCATATGCAAAATTCAACTAAAATTGCTTGGGCAATCATGTCTCGAAAAAGACATAACTGACTGGGCAGAAGGTTTTTTCTTGCAGTAGGTTTCTATTACTTTCTGCTGTAGACTGGTTGCCAACCAAGGCTATAGAACCCAATCTGTTCTGCTATTTAAACCATAGCTATGGAGAGAAGAGACGTATTTGCGTGTAAGTGAATGCAACGAATTCAACTGGAATTCGAACTCGGCTCTCCGATTTCTTGTTCCAAGTCGATATCCACTGCACCACAACGCACGTCTAGTCAATCTAGTACGGTGCTTAAATCTAAAAAGTCTGGGTACCATAGCGAAGACCTCATCCGAACAATTACCATGAACGTATTCCTTAAACTTTAATATTTTTTAGTAGTATTTTATGTATTATTTCAACCTCATTCCCCAGAGGTGATCTCCTTTTTTCTCATTAGCAACTATTATGATGTACTTTTTTTCCCTGGTGCCCTGACAGCATTCATTTAAGTGTGTGACTATGATTGGCATCCAGGTCCCACACTTTGACCGTTGAAATACTTCAATGCAACCACAACTTCTACTCCAACAGTTTCTTCTATCGCACTTTCCACCTACGGAACTCCTTACCGTCACTTCTCTGATAGCTACAATTTCTAAAAATTTAAATGTAACATCAGTTGCGATCTTTTATCTGTTTGAATCCCGTTTGTCTTTTATCCTTTCCTCAATGTCCACTGCACCCAGCCTTTTTTTCTATAAACCCTACGCACTAGTGTTGGCCCCGGTTTGATTGGCGCGAAATGATTAAAAAATTATATTTAAGGAAATTTGTTGTGGTGCAATGGATATCGACTCGGAACGAGAAATCGGAGTGCCGAGTTCGAATTCCAGTTGAATTCCTTGCATTCACTTACGCACAAATACCCTTGGGAAAGGTATTAATCCGTCTCTCCCCTCCATTTATGGGTTAAATAAAGTTTGGATTCTATAGCCTTGGCTAGCAATCAGTCTACCGCAGAAAGCAATGGCAATCTACTGCGGGATAATCTTCTGCCAAGTCATTCATGTCTCTTTCGAGACATGATCGCCAAAAGCGTGTATCACATATGGCACTTAATTGACTGAATGAAGATAATAGTTGGAATCATAAGTAAAGCTTCTACTGGGCATAAAGTGGGAGATCGGTTTTATATTGTTATGAAGTAATAAACTGATCCCCCACTAATTATTAATACAATCCCTGTCTTCTCCGTTCAGCTATACTTTAAATAGCAGGATAAAAAATCTTCTGCCCAGTCAGTCATGTCTCTTTCGAGACATGATTGCCCAAAGCGTGTATCACGTATGGCACTTAACTGACTGACCTGTATATCCCAGAGTTGCTCGTTTTTTTTAGTGGTTATGTTGAAAATGGGAAGGTCAAGTGCTTATTCAAAAAGCTCCAGTATGAGGTTGCCGTGACGCATAATTTAAAAAAATGTGAAGTAAGTATTGGTTTTTGTTGTAAATGTAAAACGGAATTCATGATTGGTCAATTTTGCCAATAAACGGGAGCTTGTAATGTAATGTGATGACGTAGTGATGTAGACGAAGTGGATGTACTGTCCCAGCAACATCGGACGGATTGGCACCTTGTAGAAAACGTGAAATTGTTATGGCATATGATAAGGTAGGAGTTACATTTTTGATGGAATACAGCAAAGCGTTTCGGAGAAATAAACGATCACAAAGCGCAACATTTTCCAATCATTTTTGACGCAACCTGTGTGTCAATTGAAATTTTTGTTCGCATATCAAGGCATCTACCAATGACTCGATTTGGATTAAGTTTGTGTGAAGAGTCTTAGAGAAAGGCATAAAAGTGCACGAAAGACCACCTGAAATTATTTTTATTGTTGATTTTTTATAAAACCTGTACACTGATTCGAAATGTTTTGTGTACATTAAAGTTACCCGATTTGGGTTGAAATTTAAAGCAATAGTCATCTCCTATCTCACTAACCTGCATCCTCTCTCTCATACTCCTTTCTCCGTCCACCTCATTCTCATCAATATTCTCATCCTTCTCTTATCCACTTCCTGACACCCCTATAACCTGTCACTGTTTCTGATAACTTTCCTCCTATGTAACCCCCTGCAAAACAGTGGCAGTAAAATGCCTTGCTTGGGGCGATATGATTATTTAAAAAATTCGAATAAAGCGTCTCGGAGGAGAAGAGTTCGTAAAGTCTAAGCGTTTCAGTGATTTCTACCGTACCCTGTAAATCGATTCGAAAATATTTTGCGTACACCAAAGGTTCATGTCATGATCGAAAAGTGACCCAATTTTGGTTGAAATCGGACCAAAGGTTTCGGAGGAGTTATAACACGATCCATGACTGCGTAAAGTCAACCTCTCTGACCTTTAGCCGATTCTGCTCATGTTGTCTGCTCATGTTGATCACCGATTAACCAAAGCAGAACCGCTTATTACCATTTGATGAGGATGGTCCAGACTTGCGAGGGAATGGTATATGATGAAAACCACACTTAAGACTGAAACGACCCGGTTTAGATTTATATATATTTATATATATTGGATAATTACAAAATTAAAAGCAAATCAAAGTAAGTGATGGAAAAGAAATATTAGTTGGCTGGTATTTCAGTAGAATATTTGTGTTATATTATTTCTACGGGACAATCAGTTGGTTGAATTTGCAATATCTCCCTCCGATCGTCTTACTCTTATTTCTAGCAGCATGCGTGTTTTTAGACTGATGTATTTCAAATATCTTCTTCCGCGATTCGGGAGCCGACTCACTAAATTCGTCTTTGCAATCTGAAGTTTTAAACAGCACCCCAACCAGTGTGGAAAAGAAGGTTGTAAGATTTTCATTTCCTTCACTGTATAACTTTTACTAGCTTGAAATGAAAACAATTATATTTAACCAATTCGACTTTAAATAGTAAACATACTCCCTCTATTTGTCTACCTGCTCTAATCAACTGTCCTGGTAACCCAGTACACAGGAAATTGTCAAAGCCTCATTTTGACCTAGGATCATCCATTGTCAAAACCCATTTACAGATGTTGTGAATGGAATGAAGTTGATAGATTCGCTTAAAAAAAATTTTGTACTTAGTATGTTTCGTATCTGGGTTTTTCTACCGACGAAAAATAAAATAAAATCGTCGGTGATGGTGGATTTTATAATATTTCAGTTTAAACAACCTCTCTGAAGATGGCTCATGTGAGCCGAAAGCTTAGAAGAAAACCAATAAATAATTATCCAAATGTTGGAGAATTTTTGTCTTTATTTTCAACTGAAATTAAAGCAAAAATACGACGTTTAGAACGGCTCATGATTAAACATAATAGACATTCATTGTCTCTTATATTTAATAGCATATGTCTAGAAAATTACTTGCTGCCTCGATATACTAAATATATATATATATATATATCAACCAAAGCTATATATATATATATATATATATATATATATTGATTAATCGACAAAACAAGTAAAACTCTTAGCTTAGATTAGATTAGATTAGATTAGATTAGATAGATTACCGTAAAGCCCCACTCTTGAGTCCTTAAGGCTTTGGAAACGTATAAGTGTGATAGTCAGCCAGTCAATTAAATGCCATACGTGATACACGCTTTGGGCGATCATGTCTCGAAAGTGACATGACCGACTAGGCAGAAGATTTTCTATGCTGCTATTTAAAATATATGTAATATAACAATCTCGCCCCACCCGAGGAAAGGCTGATGCAAGCGGGGGCGTTTTCGGTCGTTGAAAGGAACGGATGTTTGTTTGACCTTATTTCCGGCAGTAGCGGAAATGGCTACAAGAGGCAAACAGAACAGGTGTCTCTGAGAATTACGTGGGCGTGCGTGGGCGAGGCAAAGCCGGAAGGCCCGGTTTGGAGATATAAAAAGACCTCGGCGCACGGATTTCACCAGAGTGAGACAGACGAAGACGAGACAGACAGTAGCAGAGATCGGCCGGTGAAGAGAGACACTCCCGTCAACCCCTTGGAAGCGCGCTCTCTAAATTCTCTGTCCCTGTGCTACACGGTTCATCGTCGTTAATAAAAATAATATATATTTTTATATATACGCGTCTTGTTGTTTATTGATATATAACATACGCTTTTTGGTGCCTAAGTGACTTGCTGTTTTGAAACAACAAAACAGATTGATACGAGCTGGTTACCACGGCACCGATTGAAAATTCAACGGACTTAAAACTACCAGATAGAAAGAAAAAAAGAGAAGACGAGAATATATAGCAGCCGCGCGACTAAGTGACTATAGACAATCAGCCAAGGTAAGTGACTCTTTGATTTGATAGTGTGTGTGTTTTCTGCTCGTGTTTATAAGTCCAGTTAGAAAAAAAAATGCATACTTTTGCCATTGAGAAATGTGGATTGTTGGTGTCAAACACATTAAGAAGGGTAGAACGGAGGGGGTGAAACAGACTACATGTAGGGAGTAGCGCATAGGTTTGGGGTTGACGGGGGTGTTAAAGTTGACGAGGGTGTTAAAGTTGGCGGGAGGATTGGAGTTGAGATATTTACCTATCTGTAAGTACAAAACATCTGAGTTAATGATTTATTTTTGTTGTTAATATTTTACCATATATGTGAAGTGAGTTTACTGGTATGTTGCTTAATTAATCTTACTTCTATTGAGTAAGTGAAATGTACAATCATGTAAAGGAAGTTTCTTCTACTCTTTAAAGTGGATAATTGGATTAACTTGTTGATAACAATGTTTTCGTTGGGTTGTGCAGTGTTAGGTTTTTTTTTATTTCTTTTCAATGACTGTACACTGCAAAATGATTTACAGGTTCCCATCAATTCAACATCCTCTGTGAATTTTCATTTATGTGACTTGGGAAATATCTTTTGAAGATATATTAATTTCTGAAAACTAGTAAATACCTTGGAACAGATAAATATGGATAGATTTAGTGAAGGATGTGAAGAACTCCCGAAGAAGTTGTCGATAGGAGTCATTGCTGGCGTGGTCGGCGTAATAATAATCCTGGGAATAATAGCCAGGAAGCGGATTTTTAAGTGTAAAAGAAGCAACAGTGCTTCGGAAAAGGAAATTGAGTTATCCGTTGTGAATAGTACTCCGGGGTCAACGGGTGTTCAACACTCAAATGTCTCTGCGTTAAACAGAGAGGTGTCAACAAATCAGATATGCTTGGTTTCGAATCCAGAGGAAGTAGTTCGAGGAATAGAAAACATTGTACAAACTAAGGAACTACGAGTCACGGGTCCATTTTTTTAAAACTAAATTAATATAGATGAAACCTCTAATCCTCCACAAGTAAATTGCATGCGGATTAACGTTGGAATCAGGGTAATTTTCTTCATTTTCTATTGAACATTTCTCGGTCAGACTATGAATGATATGTACGGCAGATAATGACCATTTTTCTGTGTTCAAACATAGTATGTTTGAAATTAAATTAAATTAAATGAAGTTACATGTGTAACAATAAACTCGAGCAGAGGCACGCATGGTGTTGGTCAAAGGTCATTTACTCGATGTTAGTTTGGAAACTGGGGCGCGGTTACCGCCTATAATCATGTAATCATGTTGTTATGCATCGTGGAGTCTACGCTTATGGACAGAGTCGAGAAAGAAAATGAACATTTTTAAGAACTTTGCCCAATTCTGTGAAAATGGATATTAAAAAAGAAAAAAAAAAAGAACAATGAAACATCGAGCTGGTAGAACAACTTTCAAGATGGACACGAACTGTTGGGTTGCCGATGTAGGCTCCCCTATATTTTTTTTTGTTTTTGTTGTTTTGTTTGTTTCGACACATGTTTTATATAATTGTCGGGCTTGTGTGGCATGGGGAGGAGAGTGAGGATGTTGCGTTTAAAATGTTCTTAGGTGAACATTTTGGAAAATGGGTGGGCGAGGAATGTAATATAACAATCTCGCCCCACCCGAGGAAAGGCTGATGCAAGCGGGGGCGTTTTCGGTCGTTGAAAGGAACGGATGTTTGTTTGACCTTATTTCCGGCAGTAGCGGAGATGGCTACAAGAGGCAAACAGAACAGGTGTCTCTGAGAATTACGTGGGCGTGCGTGGGCGAGGCAAAGCCGGAAGGCCCGGTTTGGAGATATAAAAAGACCTCGGCGCACGGATTTCACCAGAGTGAGACAGACGAAGACGAGACAGACAGTAGCAGAGATCGGCCGGTGAAGAGAGACACTCCCGTCAACCCCTTGGAAGCGCGCTCTCTAAATTCTCTGTCCCTGTGCTACACGGTTCATCGTCGTTAATAAAAATAATATATATTTTTATATATACGCGTCTTGTTGTTTATTGATATATAACATATAGCTGAAAGGAGAAGAGATGGATTGTATTAAGTAGTAATTAGTGGGGGATCAGTTTATTACTTCATAACAATAGAAAACCGATCCCTCACTTTACGCCCAGTAGAAGCCTTATTTATGTTTCTAATTATTATCTTCATTCAGTCAGTTAAGTGACATACGTGATACACGCTTTAGGCAATCATGTCTTGAAAGAGACATGACTGAATTGGCAGAAGATTATCCCGTAGTAGGTTGCCATTGCTTTCTGCGGTAGACTGGTTTCCAGCCAAGGCTATAGAACATAATCTGTCCTGCCATTTAGCCCATAGATGGAGTGAAAAGAGATAAATTACAATATATCATTATATTAATAAGTAGTAATTAGTGGGGAATCAGTTTATTACTTCATACCAATATAAAACCGATCCCCCACTTTAAGCCCAGTAGAAGTTTTAATTAAATTTCCAACTATTATATTCAGTCAGCCAGTAAGTGTCATACATTATACACGGTTTGTGCGATCATGTCTCGAAAGAGACATGACTGACTTGGCAGAAGATTATCCCGTAGTAGGTTGCCATTGCTTTCTGCGGTAGACTGGTTTCCAGCCAAGGCTATAGAATCCAATCTATCCTATTATTTAGCCCATAACTGGAGGGGAGAGACGGATTAATACGTTTCCCAAGGGTAGTTGTTCGTAAGGGTATGCAACTGAAATTCGAACTCGGCTCCCCGATTTGTCGTTCTGGGTCGATATCCACTGCACCTCAACGCACATCCGATATACAGGTAGTCTATAAATAAATAAAAACTAGTCGATTAAATAACAATTTTCTTAACAGAAGACATAAGGAAAATAATAAAACGTGGAAGGCTACGCACTTAGCGTGATATTAGGGTCGTTTTTTTGGTATTCGACGCACCATTTGGTGTTCCACTTGTTTCTACAGTTTTCCCATGGCAGGCCGGAGTCGAGACAGACGAACGACACGAACATATAGTAGATTGAATACATGACAATGACGTTGTAATAGACGCATATCATTGTAGAGATAAACAGCATGCTGTAGCCAACACCTGAAAGAAGAATAGAAAAAATAATACTTTCTATATTATCGCCTTAAAAAAAAAAAAAAACTTATTTATAAATGGAACTTTGTCTCTGTGTATTTGTGTCTGTGTGTCCGTTACCTATAGTCTCCGAAACGACTGAACCGATTTTCTTGAAAATTTACACATTTACTATAAGCGTCTGCGAGTGTTCTTAGCTAGCTTTTGTGTCGAGGTACCCCCGATAAATATCGAAAATCGAAAAAATCGGTTTATAGAAGGAGTGGTCCGATTTTAATCAAATTTCATACACTCATAGACAAAGACATAAGAAACGATATTCAGAAGTTTCAAGGTTGCAGTTCTTACAATAGTGAAGAAAATCGATAATATATATGAAAGGTAAGATGTTTGTGTGTGTGTCTGTTTATCTGCCTGTATGTCTGTATTTTTTTCAGCCCTTTTATTTTAGTGTTTGCTTCGGGTTGGGCTCTAAGTAGGTATAATTGTAGTTCTTAGTCTCAGCCATGATACCATTTACTCAGAGGACTTATTTAGCCTTCAAAATTTAGTTTACGACGAAAAAAACTTATTTGATATCGATACCAGGAAATCAAAATTTGACTTACATCCATTCATTTTTCTTTCAGTCTATGGTTTCGCTTTAACTGGCAACAACTATTGCTTTTTAGTCTTTCGTGCCAACGTCGAAAGAGTCTGAGCTCCAGGACCACGGATTAGTTTTAAAGCTTTCATTACACCCGAGCAACGCCGGGCTATACTGCTAGTCTACTTATAACGAGAGAAGGAGGATTCACGTGTAAATAATTAGCGAGGGACAATTAAAATAAAATATTCCCCTACAAATTTAGTGACTTTACAAAATCCTTCTGTCGGCAAAGAGAAGGTTTCCGTAATGATATAGAGACTGATTCCAAAATCTTTAAATGATTATTGATACCAGTCCTATGTATAATTTTGAACCTTTTTTTTTTTTTTTTTTTGCTGTTCATTTTTGTCGTTACTATTCTTTTTGTTTAATCCATTTTCCAACGATTTTGTTTATATATATATATATATATATATATATATATATATATTTAATCCTTTCACCCCGAGCAAGGCAGAAACGCCACTGATGTGCAGGGGGTTACATAAATGTAAAAAGATTAATTAGAAAAGAGTGAGGAGTACAAGCTAGTTAGAAAGGAACAATAGAAAGCTGAGAAAGCAGGTGCAATGACAGATACATGGGCGGAGAGAAAGTGAAGATTATACAGGGGAGGGGAGAGAGCTAGAGTCCAGTGGTTAGTAGCTGAGTATTAACTTTGCTTTTAAATTTCTGGAGGTCGTAGCCGTCAGGAAAGCAAGAATACGGGAGTGAGTTCCACAGGCGGGAAGTGCGAGAGAGGAAGCTGCAGGAGTAGAATTGTCGTCTGCGTTTGGCTAACCTGACTGTGAATGGGTGGGACCCAGTTGCCAGTCTGGTTGCACGGGTAAACACCTGTTGAGGAGGCATCAGTGACTTAAGCTCATCCGAGCAGAAGCCATGAAAGTATTTATAGAAGAGACAGAGGGAGGCCACATTTCGACGATGGGAAAGTGGCTGCAGACGAGTCGCCAGATCAGTACCTATCACATTACAGACTCTCCTTTGGAGCTTGTCAAGAACACTGAGGAGAACGGCAGGGGCACCTGACCATAAATGGCAGCAGTACTCCATGCACGGATATATATATATATATATATATATATATATATATATATATATATATAACCAAGTATGGGTGGAATAATATTCCCCATCCAAAGAAACACTATTTTTAAAAAGGTGCTCAATACAAAGTAGAGCTAATAATAATAATATTTATAATTAAATTATAACATTGATATGTTACAATATCACTACAAAAGTAGCTATTTTGTTTCGACACTTTTTGTGTCTTATCAAGTGATGTGGTTATTTCAAAATGAATGGCTTTAAAAGGTTAAGAACAAGCAAGACCTCTTTCATCAGGGAGGCATTATTGTATAATAATACATTAAAATAATGCCTCCCTGATGAAAGAGGTCTTGCTTGTTCAGTGATGATAATGTGTAAATGGTTCAAGTAAATATCCAGAAAAAACAAAAATAAAAATAAATTGATTTTTCGTGATATTAATGTGGAGATAAATGGTTAAAATAGCTAAATGACTAGATAAAAAAAACTTATTAAATATACTAAAATAAATACATAAATGAACACGATGTGGAAGATAGCATTCCATAGGGATAAAGGAATATGCCTATTAACGAAATCGAAAATCATACCGAATACGATAGATATGTAAATAACTAGAGAGAAAAAAAAACGAATGATATTAGTGTAATATTTCGAATGATATTAGTGTAATATTTCGAATGATATTAGTGTAATATTTCGAATGATATTAGTGTAATATCTCGGATTTAAAAAAAAACTAAGGGGGTTGAAAAGATAAATGAATAGATAAAAACTGGAACAACATACAAAAGTAAAGCGAATGATATTAATGAAATATTTGGGATTAAAAGAAATGATTGATATGAATAGATAAATGAATAGATAAAAAATAAAAGAAACGAAATCTTTTAAATCTTTTATTGGACCTAGTGAATATAATAGTTGGTAACCATTCATAGCATCTACTGTGCATAAAGTGGGGGATCGGTTTTAGATTAATATGAAGTAATAAACTGATTCCTCTACAACTAGAACACATTATTAAGAAACGAATGCCGTTAAATCTTCTATTGGACCAAATGAATATAATAGAACCATTTTAGCTCCTACTGGACATAAAGTGGGGGATCGGTTTTATATTGTTATGAAGTAATAAACTGATCCCTCTAGAACTACTATATATTAATATGATCAGAAACGAATACAATTAAATCTTCTACTGGACCTACTGAATATAATAGTTGGTAACCATTTTAGCTTCTACTGGACATAAAGTGGGGGATCGGTTTTATATTGTTATGAAGTAATAAACTGATCCCTCTAGAAATACTATATATTAATATGATCAGAAACGAATACAATTAAATCTTCTATTGGACCTACTGAATATAATAGTTGGTAACCATTATAGCATCTACGGGACATAAAGTGGGGGATCGGTTTTCTATTGTTATGAAGTAATAAACTGATCCCTCTAGAACTACTATATATTAATATGATCAGAAACGAATACAATTAAATCTTCTATTGGACCTACTAAATATAATAATTGGTAACCATTATAGCATCTACGGGACATAAAGTGGGGGATCGGTTTTCTATTGTTATGAAGTAATAAACTGATCCCTCTAGAACTACTATATATTAATATGATCAGAAACGAATACAATTAAATCTTCTATTGGACCTACTGAATATAATAGTTGGTAACCATTTTAGCTTCTACTGGACATAAAGTGGGGGATCGGTTTTATATTGTTATGAAGTAATAAACTGATCCCTCTAGAACTACTATATATTAATATGATCAGAAACGAATACAATTAAATCTTCTATTGGACCTACTGAATATAATAGTTGGTAACCATTTTAGCTTCTACTGGACATAAAGTGGGGGATCGGTTTTATATTGTTATGAAGTAATAAACTGATCCCTCTAGAACTACTATATATTAATATGATCAGAAACGAATACAATTAAATCTTCTATTGGACCTACTGAATATAATAGTTGGTAACCATTATAGCACCTACAGGACATAAAGTGGGGGATCGGTTTTCTATTGTTATGAAGTAATAAACTGATTCCTCTAGAACTACTATATATTAATATGATCAGAAACGAATACAATTAAATCTTCTATTGGACCTACTGAATATAATAGTTGGTAACCATTTTAGCTTCTACTGGGCATAAAGTGGGGGATCGGTTTTCTATTGTTATGAAGTAATAAACTGATCCCTCTATAACTACTATATATTAATCTGATCAGAAACGAATACAATTAAATCTTCTATTGGACCTACTGAATATAATAGTTGGTAACCATTTTAGCTTCTATTCGGCATAAAGTGGGGGATTGGTTTTCTATTGTTATGAAGTAATAAACTGATCCCTCTATAACTACTATATATTAATCTGATCAGAAACGAATACAATTAAATCTTCTATTGGACCTACTGAATATAATAGTTGGTAACCATTTTAGCTTCTATTCGGCATAAAGTGGGGGATCGGTTTTCTATTGTTATGAAGTAATAAACTGATCCCCCTATAACTTAATATAATAGTTGTTAACCATTATTAAAGCAATCTTTAAAATTGTGAGAAGTGTCTTACCTTTGAAGAGTGGACACACTTTCCAGATTGTTATCATTCCCAAAGATGCAAACTGGCCGAAGGAAAGTTCGAAGAAGAACAATGGCAGTCCAGTAATGATTACCATGATGATGTAAGGAATAAGGAAGGCTCCTGCAAGAAATACAGAAACTTATAAATAATTGTGCGTTGTGGATATCTTCTCGGAACATGAAATCGGAGAACAGAGTTCGAATTCTAATTAAATTCGTTGCATTCGCCTTCACACATTGGTCAAATCTAAACTTATTTATAAATGGAACCTTGTCAGTGTGTGTGTGTGTGTGTGTGTGTCCGTTACTTATAGACTCCGAAACGGCTGAACCGATTTTCTTGAAAATTTACACAGTTGTACTATAAGCGTCTGCGAGTGTTCTTAGCTAGGTTTTGTGAAAAAATCAGGTTATAGAAGGAGTGGTCCGATTTTAATCAAATTTCATACACTCATAGACAAAGACATAAGAAACGATATTCAGAAGTTTCAAGGTTGCAGTTCTTACAATAGTACAGAAAATCGATTATATATATGAAAGGTAAGATGTTTGTGTGTGTATCTGTTTATCTTCCTGTATGTCTGTATTTTTTTTTCAGCCCTTTTATCTTAGTGTTTGCTTCGGGTTTGGCTCTAAGTAGGTATAATTGTAGTTTTTAGTCTCAGCCATGATACCATTTACTCAGACGACTTATTTAGTCTTCAAAATTTAGTTTACGACGAAAAAACTTATTTGAAATCGATACCATGAAATCAAAATTTGACTTACATCCATTCATTTTTCTTTCAGTCTACGGTTTCACTTTAACTGGAAACAACTATTGCATGTTAGTCTTTTGCGCCAACGTCCAAGTAGGACCATGGATTAGTTTTAAAGCTTTCATTACGCCCGAGCAACGCCGGACTATACTGCTAGTAAGTCAATAACGGTGCAGATTGTGTTCTGTAGCTTTGGTTTGCAACAAGTCTACCGCGGAAAAAAATGGTAATCTACTGTGGGAAAATCTTCTTCCTAGTCAGCCATGGATCGAAAGAGACATGATCGCCCAAGCGTGTATCACGTATGGATTGAATAGCAGGACACATTGGGTTCTATAGACTTGTCTGGAAATCAGTCTACCACAGAAAGTAATGGCAACCTACTGCGGGAAAATCTTCTGCCCAGTACATCATCTCTCTTTCGAGTCACTTCACTCGAACTAACAAACTCCTGTATAAACTAGGTTACTGTTGTAGCCAAGTATTGAACTCGCAACTATTTGGATCAAGTCAGTGGAACTAACCAACGCTGATATCCACTGGATCATGTGTCCTTAATGTCGTAAACATGGCAATAAAAATGAAGCCAACAGTTCAAACAATGTAAATAATGTATATGCATTGATATATGAAACTAACCAAAGCCTATGACTTGACCCAAGGTGTTGTGAGTTCAATACTTGGCTACAGCATTAATGAATAAATGACTTAGAGAGTGGAGCTAAAGAGAGATAACTACATGGCATCCGGAAGAGTCATCGCCCACGGAATGAGAATGATATACCCCAGAGATCGAAATAAAGTGTTTGACTCAAAATTCCGAGCACCTTAAGAAGGCCGAAGTGTACAACGGTCGAAACGTCGTAAACATGGCAATAAAAATGAGGACAACAGTCCAAACGGAGTAAATAATGTAAATACTACCTCATCTCAGAAGTATAGACAAATACAGAAGGCCGGAGAGTACAACGGCCAAAACGTCATAAACCTGGCAATAAAGATGAGGACAACAGTCCAAACGGAGTAAATAATGTAAATACTACCTCATCTCAGAAGTATAGACAAATACAGAAGGCCGGAGCGTACAACGGCCAAAACGTCATAAACATGGCAATAAAGATGAGGACAACAGTCCGAACAATGTAAATAATGTAAATACTACCTCATCTCAGAAGTAGAGACAAATACAGAAGGCCGGAGAGTACAACGGCCCAAACGTCATAAACATGGCAATAAAGATGAGGACAACAGTCTAAATAATGTAAATACTACCTCATCTCTGAAGTATAGAAATTCACTTCAAACTTCCTAGAACTTGAAGAAGGCAAAAACGTACAACGACTGAAACGTCGTAAACATAGTATTAAAGATAAAGACAATAATAGTATATATTCATTGACATCTGAAGTTTGGCACAATTTTTCACCTTCTTTATCGCTAAAAAAACTTCTCTCTGTCCCCTTTTTTCTCTTTGATGTGAGTGGGTGGTGCCATGGATATCGGCTCGGAATGAGAAACCAGAGAACCGTGTTCGAATTCCAGTTGAGTCTGTTGCATTTACTTACACTCAAATACCCTTGGAAAAGGTATTAATTCATCTCTTCTCCCTCAGGCTATGGGTTAAATACAAGGACAGATTGGGTTCTATTGGCAAACAGACTACCGAAGAAAGTAATGGCAATCTACTACGGGAAAATCTTCAGTCCAGTATGTTAAGTCTCTTTCGAGACATGATTGCGCAAACATGTATCAAGTACGGAAATTGACTGAATATAGTTAGAAACAATTAGAGCTTCTACTGGGCATAAAGTGGAGGATCGGTTTTCAATTGTTTTGTAGTAAGAATCTGATCCCCCTAGAATTAGTCAACATTTATATTATCGGAAAATATATAAAATCTTCTTTTAGACCTAAAGTTGGGGATCTGTTTTCTATTGTTATATAGTAAGAAACTGATCCCCCCTATAATTAGTACACATTAATATTATTGGAAACGGATACAATTAAAGCTTCTATTAGACCTAAATTTGGGGATCTGTTTTCTATTGTTATGTAGTAAGAAACTGATCACCCTAGAATTAGTGCACCTTAATATAATTGAAAACGAATGCAATTAAAGATTCTATTGGAACTAAAGTTGGGGATCGGTTTTCTATTGTTATGCAGTAAGAAACTGATCCCCCTAGAATTAATACATACTGATATAATTGGAAACTAATAAAAATGAAGCTTCTACTGGGCCTAAAGTGATGTGGGGGATCTGTTTTCTATTGTTAGGAAGTAATAAACTGATCCCCACTAATTACTGCTTATTAATAGAGTAATATAATCCATCTCTTCTCCATCCAGCTATGGGTTGAATAGCAGGACAGATTGGGTTCTATAGCCTTGGTTGGCAACCAGTCTGCCGCAGAAAGAACTACAGATCAACTGCGCGGTCAGTCAAGGATAAAAAAGGACATGATCACCCAAGCGTGTATCACGTATGCTAATTAACTGACTGAATGAATAGCTAGAAACAATTATAGCTTCTACTGGACCTAAAGTGGGGGATCTGTTTTCTATTGTTATGAAGTAATAAACTGATCCCGTAAAATTAGTACACATTAATATAATCGAAAATGGAGACAATTAAAGATTATGATGAACCTAAAGTGGGGGATCTGTTTTCTATTGTTATGAAGTAATAAACTGATCCTCCACTAATTAATAGTTATTAATAGAATAATAAATGCAACCGACAATTCAACTCCTTCAGCTTCTTTTCACGCACTTCCCGCCTGTGGAACTCCCTTCCTTATTCTTGCTTTCCTGACGGCTACAACCTCCAGGAATATAAATGCAATGTCAATTCCCATCTCTTATCCACTTGACTTCAGTCCTTTCTACATCACGACATGTATCTTGTTCTTTTCCTTTCTCTCTACCTTCACAACTGTTTTCACACCTGTGTTCACATCCTTTTCTTGCCTTTTCTCTGACACCTCCCGTCATTATTCGACTTTCTCTTCACTCTTCTCCTGCCTAAACCTAATAGATTAGGTCCTATAGCTTTGATTGACAACCAGACTACAGTAGAAAGAAATGACAACCTACAGCGCGAAAATTTCCGCATAATCAGTTATGCATAAAAAAGACATGATCGCCTAAGCGTGTACCGCATATGACTATTAACTGAGACGATGTAACATTTTGAAATATAATTATAGCATCTACTGGGCATAGGGTGGGGGATCAGTTTTCTAATGTTACGAAGTAATAAACTGATCCCCCCAGAACTAGTTCATAGTAATATAATCAGAAACGAAAACAGTTAAAATTTCTATTGGAACTACTGAATTTAAAAGTAGATAACCATTCTAGCTTCTACTGGGCATAAAGTGGGGGATCGGTTCTCTAATGTTCTCTAAGTAATAAATCGACCCTCCTAGAAAAAGTACATATTAATATAATCAGAAACGAAAACAGCTAAATCATCTATTGGACCTACTGAATATTATAGTTGGTAACAATTACAGCATCTACTGGGCATAAAGTGGGGGATCAGTTTTCTAATGTTACGAAGTAATAAACTGATCCCCCCAGAACTAGTTCATATTAATATAATCAGAAACGAAAACAGTTAAATCATCTATTGGACCTACTGAATATAATAGTTGGTAAGAATTATAGCATCTACTGGGCATAAAGTGGGGGATCAGTTTTCTATTCTCATGAAGTAATAAACTGATAGGTGTAGGTCTATTACATTTTAATATAATCAGAAACGAAATCATTTCAATCGTCTCTTGGACCGACTGAATATAATAGTCGGTCACCATTATAGCTTCAATTATAAATTTCACTGGGTATAAAGTCGGGGATCGGTTTTCTATTGTAATAAAGTAATAAACTGATCCCCCTAAAACAATTATATATCAAAATAATCAGAAACGAAAAAAGTTAAATTTTCTATTGAACCTACAGAAAATAATAGTTGGTAACAGTTATAGCTTCTAGTGGGCACAAAGTGGGGGATCGTTTTTCTATTTTTATGAAATAATAAACTGATCCCCCTAGAACCAGTACATATTAATATAATCAGTAAACAGTTAAATCTTCTGTTTGACCAGTTGAATGTAATAGTAACAATTATAGCTTCTACTTAGCATAAAGTGGGGGATCGGTTTTCTACTGTTATGAAGTAATAAACTGATCCCCCTAATACTAGAACATATTAACTGACTGAGTGAATATAATAGTTGGAAACAAGTAAATCTTCTAATGGGCATAAAATTCGGGGATCGGTTTTCTACTGTTATGAAGTAATAAACTGATCCCCCTAATACTAGAACATATTAACCGACTGAGTGAATATAATAGTTGGAAACAAGTAAATCTTCCAATGGGCATAAAATGGGGGATCGGTTTTCTACTGTTATGAAGTAATAAACTGATCCACCTCTAATTATTAATACAATCCGTCTCTTCTTCCTTCGGCTATACTTTAAATAGCAGGATAGAAAATCTTCTGCCCAGTCAGTCATGTCTCTTTCGAGACATGATCGCCCAAAGCGTGCATCACGTATCGCACTTAACTGACTGACTGATGCAACCAATAAAACCTCTTCATTCTACTTTGGTCTGTCTTATGTTATTACAAAAATATCTGTTTAAAGAAGCCATTTTTTATTTGTCTTCCTCCATGTAGAAATCCGTATGCTACGTGTCGGCTGTTTACACACTATTCTCAAATTGTAACTTCATGTAACTTTCTCTCTTTCCGAGAACTGTCACTGCAAGATTGTAACATATTTGATTGAACATATTTGATTGCCCTAAGGCCATGGTTCGCAACCCCAGGGCAAAGTACCCCAATAGGGTAAGGAGCACATATTTTGGGGGTAATGGATGTTTGGTTTGGGAATAGGCGATCAGCTTATACTTTCACACTGTCCCTTGGAATGAAGACCAAGAAACGTAGCAGACTCAACGTGGCAAACGATACCCGAATAGCCCTTTCAGTCACAAAGCCAAGAATAAATAAACTGGCACAGGCAATGCAAGCTCAACACTCACATTAAGAATCACGGTTAGGTTACGGATACTATACCTCTGATTATTATAGATTGGTACTATTGTATTGAATAATTACCATTAACTTTGTCTGCTTTTAATGTATGAAAATATAATTACTTCTTTTCCTATTGTAATATAGCAATCTGGCCCCACCCGAGGAAGGTTGATGCAATCGATGCTGTTTCCCGTCGGTGAAGGGGTCGGCGAACGACAAGACAGGTGTTTGAGAAATACATCCTGTCGGGGCCTGGAGCGGATGTCGCAGGGTTATGAGTCGGGCTCGTTTGACCTTATTTCCGACAGCGGCGGAAATGACTACGGAGGCAAACAGAACAGGTGTCTCTTGGAATTACGTGGGCGTTGCGTGGGCGAGGCAAAACCGGAAGGAAAAGTCCCGGTTCTAGAAGACTATAAAAAGACCTCGACACACGGATTCGCCAGCAGAGAACGGCCAGTGGAAGCAGAGAGACACCACAGGCAAGACTACACTCCCGTCGACCCATTCTATGTGCGCTCTCACTCTTCCATTCTCTGTTCCACACGGGTTCGTCGTCAGGAATAAAAATATAACCTTATATTTTTATATATGCGTGTTCTCGTTGTTTGTCGTCGTACGGCGATATATAACACTATATTACGGGTATTTGTTCATTGGGGTAATGGATAATAGTGAAATTGTATTTTGGGGTAATCGCAGCAAAAGTTTGGGAACCTATGCCCTAAGGTGTTTATCTGAGGGCTTTGAGATCCATGCATATACGAGACGAAGGCTCCAACTCTTGTTAAAGTAAAACAAAAAAATTAAATTTCTTCTGACGAATATAACCTTCTCTTTGAGGATAATGTTTGCCATATCTCGTCTATCCCAATGACCTTCGAAGCGCGATAGAGGAAGTTATGGTCAAGCGTGGTGTCTTTTCTGTCACATAGATTTGTCCACCAAAGCCAATTCACTCGAATGACCTCGCCATTTTTTTTTTCACTGCAATCTCTGACATCGCCACAAGGTGGTGGGGAGAAGGTTTGAGTTTGAGTTTGAGTTTTGTTCAACGGCATATCAACACATCTGTGGGTTACTTAATGTCAAAAAGTTGGGGTTTTAAGGGTTTTTTAGTGTTTACTTATAGTGAGAGGGTTGGTTTAGTCAGATTTTATTGAAAATATTTTGTTTTTATTTTTTTTATTTTAGAAAACTGAAAATGTCTCCTAGTTTTGTATTCAAAAATATTTTGCTGAGAATAATTTTTTTCTTCAAAAATGTATATTTTTCTATAAAAGTCATTTTATATATATATATATATACATATATATATATATATATATATATATATATATATACTGTTAAATATAAGAGACAATGAATGTCTATTATGTTTAATCATGAGCTGTTCTAAACGTCGTATTTTGACTTTAATTTCAGTTGAAAATAAAGACAAAAATTCTCCAACATTTGGATAATTTTTTATTAATTTGGTTCTAAGCTTTCGGCTCACATGAACCATCGTCAGAGAGGTTTTTAAGACGGTAATACAATAACATCCACCATCACCGACGATTTTATTTTGTGTTGACATAAAACTCCGCTTGGCAACGGCAATAGTTACCAAAAATCACAAACGCAGTTCTCAAATTTGCAATGCGGTTCTATGACGTCACACCGCGTGATAGCGCGAAATGACAACAAAACCATGTATTCAAATGCAATGTAACGTGTTATGTCCAGATTTAAAGGTGATTCTATTAAGTGTTGGTTGTTTAGATTTGATGTACATGGCCTCCAATATCTGAAGGTTTTTTTTTACTGTGTGTATGAGTAAGGATTATTGTATTGTTGACTAAAATCTATTAGCTACATGTTTATGTTTTTCAGAGAAATTTTTTTTTTAATTGTACTCTGATCAGAAAGGTGACATGTAAGTCTACGGGAGAGCGTGGTTGTTATTGTATTACCGTCTTAATAACCTCTCTGAAGATGGCTCATGTGAGCCGAAAGCTTAAAACCAAATTAATAAAAAATTATCCAAATGTTGGAGAATTTTTGTCTTTATTTTCAACCGAAATTAAAGCCAAAATACGACGTTTAGAACGGCTCATGATTAAACATAATAGACATTCATTGTCTCTTATATTTAACAGTATATGTTTAGAAAATTATTTGCTGCCTCGATACACTATATATATATATATATATATATATATATATATGTATTTATATATTTTCATAGTGTTTTGACACCAATTTGTGGGTTAATATATTTGACCATAGCGAGGACCCTAACAGGTGCTACTACTCCGGGTTAGGGCTTACCAGGGAACAACAGCAATTAAAAGGTGGTTCCATGCTCCTCACAACCTCCTAATCAGAGGCCTTGCTGCTGGACGCAATTAACCTCATACCCAGGACCGGTGGGGAGAAAAAGAAATAGAGACAGAATAATGAAGAACCCAATACCCGCGTTAGTGCCGACAACAACCATCTCCGTTTGAGAAGTCAAATTATTGTCCAGCCTCACAACATAACCAAGCAGTGACATTAAAGCCATTAAATTATTTGGGACAAAAAATTTAAAAAAATTGACTCATCTTAACACCTCCATTCTTTCAGCAAACTATGAGAACCTCTGTTGCCGAGGCTCGCAGCATAGCCAAACAGAGATATGGAAGCCACGAAATTACGCGTGACAAAATAAATTGGATTATATTGCACACTTCATTCTCAAGGGCAAAATAATGGAACCTTTAAATATTTACTAGGCCCACAATATCGCTGAGTAGCGCCATAAACGCCGTGAAATTTATTTATAACAAAATAAATTGACTCATATTACCTCATCCGTTCTTATAGGCCAAATAAAAGAACCTCCAAATTTTTACCAGATCCACACAATCGCCGAGCAGCATCCTAAACGCTATGAAATTACTTATAACAAAATAGATTCAATCATATTACCTCCTCCGTTCTCATAGGCCAAATAAGAGAACCTCCAAATATTTACCAGAATCACAACATCGCCGAACAGTGGCATAAACGCCATAAAATTACTTATAACAAAATAAAGTGAATCATATTACCTCCTCCGTTCTTATAGGCCAAATAAAAGAACCTCCAAATATTTACCAGATCCGCAGCATCGCCTACCAGCTCCATAAATGCCATAAAATTACTTATAACAAAATTGATTGACTCATATTACTTCATCCGTTCTTATAGACCAAATAAAAGAACCTCCAAATTTTTACCAGATCCACCAAACGCCGAGCAGCTCCCTAAACGCTATGAAATTACTTATAGCAAAATAGATTCAATCATATTACCTCCTCCGTTCTTATAGGCCAAATAAAAGAACCTCCAAATATTTACCAGATCCGCAGCATCGCCTACCAGCTCCATAAACGCCATAAAATTACTTATAACAAAATATATTGACTCATATTACCTCCTCCGTTCTTATAGGCCAAATAGGGGAACCTCCAAATATTCCCGAGGCCCACAGCATAGCCGACCAACGACAAGACAAATTCAGTTTCGTTGCTCCAAGTTGCTCGATCGGTCTGAAATAAAAAGAAAATGAAAATGTTTGATAATAATTCTGATGGATATAAATCAATTTCTGTTCATTTGAAAGAAGGAGCAGAATTTAATAAATCGATAGTGTCTCCTTAGGGAGTCGATTAAAAACTTAATTGGGTGATTAAAGTTTATTGCTTTACTCGCCCGCGGTCGATTAAAAATCTCGCAACGAAACGTGTCCCTTGAAATACAGAAAAAGGAAATCTGATTCCTTTTACAACCCAAAATTATGCCACTTAAGATTTTCAAGTTACTCAGAATGACCTACAATGACATTATTGAACTCTGTCTCGCTTTTATCATCCCGGTAAGTGTAAACATTCGTTTGATTAGCGCTTCCGGAGTAGAGCCAAAATGTCTCTGTCACCTAGATTAAAGACGCTCACAGAATTTTAGAAACTCATTTGGAAAAAAACATTATCCTTGACTCAACATTTTCCTTCCCGCTTACAAAAAGTAAAAACGAACATTTGAAAGAAAGAAAAAAAAATGCATATTTCTTTCAACCAGGCACCGAAAAACAAACTATACAGGTAAGTCATTTTTTTATAGAAAATCGTTGAGAATATCAGATTTGTTATTTTTTATCATCTATGAGATGGAGGTTGCAGTCAAACAGAAGAAAGAAACTGCGAATTTAGGTACCTCCACTCAATTGCCAAAACCCCCCCAAAAAAACACGGTATCTTGATGTTAAAAAGGCTCAAACTTAATAAAAATAAAGTTTTATCATCAAAATGTTTATGCTATTATAAAGAGGAAAGATCAAATTTTGTTGTTATTATTTTTTAAATTTTTAAAATCCTCTCAAACACTTTCGAAATTTTAATAAAAATTTCATTTTTTGTTTCAGCGATTCACGCTATGTTTACGTAAGGCGACTATTAAGGAAATGGAGTCGGTCAAGTAAAATGATTTGAGGCGAGTAAATTTTCCGTCGTTCTTGACCGCTGGTCAAGTGATTTCTTTTTCAAATCTCAAAGCTGGGTATGACTATAAAATCATAAAAGTTACAGACGACAGAGCCATTTTTAAAATTATGTTAAATCATTACCTTTTAGGATTATGGCAATAAAATGATAATAATTACAAAAATATATTTGTCAAAATGACAAATAAATTTAATCGTTAATTCTTAGGCGTGACTGTGAAATGATAATACTAAAAAATGACCGGGTCATTTTGACAAATATGTTTAATTATTAAATTATGGAGTATGAAAATAAAATAACAGTTACAGACGGCCTAGTCATTTTGACAAATATTTTAAATCATTAACACTTCCCTCTGTCTTTTCTACAAGTATTTTCATGGCAACGGCCCTGACGAGCGTTTTTATTGCGTACTCCGAACACATGTATTTACGCGTGCTACTAGACTGGCATCAGGTGCTCACCTATTTACCGTTAAAATTGTTAAATTTAAGCACCTCTTCTACTCTAACAGTTTCTTTTCTCACACTTCCCGTTTATGGAACTCATTTCCATTCGCTGGCTTCCATGATAGCTACAATCTCCAAACGTTTAAATACAACGTCAATTGCCATTTTTTATCTACTTGATTCCCATCCATCTCTTATCTTTTCTTCAACATGTCAATAGCTACAATCTCCAAAAGTTTAAATCAACGTCAATTGCCATCTTTTATCTACTTGATTCCGATCTGTCTCTTATCTTTTCTTCGACATCCCAGCAACTACAATCTCCAAAATTTTAAATGCAACATCAATCGCTATCTTTTATCTACTTGAATCTCACCCATCTCTCATTTTTACTTCAACATCCCAATAGCTAAAATTTACAAAATTTAAATGCAACGTCAATTGCCATCTTTTATCCACTTGATTCCCATCCATCTCTCATCTTTTCTTCAACATCCCAATAGCTAAAATTTACAAAATTTAAATGCAACGTCAATTGGCATCTTTTATCTACTTGATTTCCATCCATCTCTCATCTTTTCTTCAACATCCCAATAGCTACAATTTACAAAAGTTTAAATGCAACATCAATCGCTATCTTTTATCCACTTGAATCTCACCCATCTCTCATTTTTACTTCAACATCCCAATAGCTAAAATTTACAAAATTTAAATGCAACGTCAATTGCCATCTTTTATCCACTTGATTCCCATCCATCTCTTATCTTATCTTCGATCACCCCTGTACCATTTTTTATTCTCCCACAGTAATCCCCTGCGCACCAGTGGCATTTCTGCCTTGCTTGGGGTGAAATGATTTTAAAATAGTAAGAATGAATCAATATGTACCAGATAATAATAATAATAATAATAATAATAATAATAATGATAATAATAATAATAAATATATTCAATAATAAAACAAGGCAGTAAATACAAACAAGATTTACATTTCGTAGATTCTGTAGAAAAGCAAAACAGAAGCCATGAACCAACTATTGCGGCAAAAAATATGAAAATGAAAGCCAAAGATAAAGCTCTTGAAAAGATGAAACAACGCTGACAAGACAAACCTCTGCATGGCCAATATCCAGAACGTGCCAATAAATCTAATGTTGATAAAGTTAATACTCATCGATGGTTACGTGCATCTGGATTAAAGTCTGAGGCTGAAGGCTTTATTCTTGCAGCGCAAGACCAAAGTTTTTTTCACTGGAAACTTTCAAATATTATACATCATAATATGGATCCAAAATGCAGGTTTTGTGATAAACACCAAGAAACAATAAACCATCTGATCTCAGGATGTTCTGTACTTGCCCCAAATGAATATAAAAATCGTCACGATAGAGTGGGGCAATATTTACACTGGATAATGTGCAAACACCATGGAAAGTGTGTAAACAAACACTGGTATGAACATCACCCAGCAGCGGTTACCGAAATAGAAGATGTAACTATTCTATGGGATTACACCATCGACACAGACAGAAAAATTGAAGCAAATAGGCCGGAGATTATTGTTAAAAACCAGAAAGAAAAAACTTGTCTATTAATTGATATGGCTTGTCCAGCGGATTGTAACATAGCAACCAAGGAATTCGAAAAATTGTCAAAATATAAAGACCTGGCAATTGAAATAGAAAATATGTGGAAATTGAAAACAAGAGTCGTGCCAGTGATAGTAGGTGCACTTGGAATGATAAAAATGGAACAAAACAACACATTGAAAGAATCCCTGAAAACCCAGGCTTAAGAGATATACAAAAACTTGTCTTATTAAGTACAGCCCACACACTAAGGAGAAGTTTGTCTATGTAACGCTAAGGATTATGGGGAAGATAGAAAAAACATGAAATGGAGCCATAACAACACGCCACGACCTGTCTTAGGTCTTCTTGCAGATTTTGTTGGTAGTGCGACCATAGCAGAAATCGAAATATGATGAAAAATGGCATAATAATAATAATGAGGATAATTAGTTTGGAGTCAATGATTAACATTTTGAAAACATAGAAAGAAAAGATAAATAAATAAATTTAATTGCATGAGTAAATAATAGGTGATTTTGAATGCTGTGCGTTTTAATTTTGATTTTAATTTGATTTATTTAATTTGATTTCATTTTGAATGTTATGCATTTTAATTTTGATTTTAATTTGATTTATTTAATTTGATTTCATTTTGAATGTTCTGTTTTAAATCATTCAAATTCGTTCAATAATTAAAGCTGTTAGATCGTTCATATTATTTGATGAGTGGATTATCCTGATATTTTTAGACACAAAGACATTTTATAAAGATGAAATTATAAGACAAAATATGAAATCAAATAATTTCATTTTAAAAGCCATCATTTTATGAAGATTTTTGCATAGAACAAGTTTGAAATTTAAAAAACATGAATCTTTGTAACCGGAAAAATAAAACCAAAATAGGTGTGTCAAAAAGACGTTTTTCCCTTAACACGGCTATTATTTTAACTACCTTCACTCCTTGGCTATGTTCATCTTTTTAAAAAGTGATGATTAGAATTGCAAAACTTAAACATATAATGACGGAATTTACAGGTATTTTTTTGAGAATTTACAACAAAAAATATTAAACATTATTCATTTATTCAGTCAGTTAAATGACATACACGCTTCGGTGATCATGTCATAAAAGAGACATGACTGACTAGGCAGATTTTCCCTCATTACTTTCTGCGGTAGACTGGTTGCCAACCAAGGCTATAAAACCCAGTCTGTCCTGCTAATTAACCCATAGCTGAAAGGACAAGAGTTGGGTTATGTTATTATATTAATAAGTAGTAATTAGTGGGGGATCATTTTATTACTTCATAACAATAGAAAACAGATCTCCCACTTTAGGTCTCTACACAAACTTTAATTGCATTCGTTTCCGATTATATTAATTATATTAATACAAGGGGGATCAGTTTCATACTACATAACAACAGAAAACTGAACCCCCATTTTTATGCTCAGTAGAAACTTTAATTATGTTTCCAACTATGATTGTCAGTCAGTTAGCTAAAAGCCATAAGTGATGTTCGTTTAAATGGGCAGAGGATTTTTCCGCAGTAGGTTGCTATTTTTGCGGTAGACCTGTTGCCAACGAATGTTACAGAACCCAATTTGTCCATACGTGATACACGAACGATCATGTCTTTTTGGAGACATGACTGACTAGGTAGAAAATTTCCATGCGGTAGTTTGCCATTACTTTCTGCGGTAGACCTGTTGCCACCCTAGGTTACAGAACCCAATCTATCCTGTTATTTAACCCATAGCCTGAGGGAGAAGAGATTGATTAATATCTTTCTCAAGGGTAATTGTGAATGAAACGAATTCGACTGGAATTCGAACTCGGATCTCCGATTTCTCATTTCTAGTAGATATCCATTACACCACAACTTCTTCTTCTATGTGCTTTGTCCCTTCAGGACGTAGGCAATCATGGCCTTCCACGTTTCCCTATCCCTGGTGGCTCTGAGCACGCCTTCTCCTGTTACACCATGTAATCCTCATTCCATCATCCACCTGATTAGGTCCTTCAAATATGTTATCCGTTGCTTTCCCCTGTCTCTTTTTCCCTCTATCTGGCCTGGTAGTATCAGATTCTCCAAGCCCTCCTTCCTCATTGCTTGTCCCAGGAACTTCAGCTGTCTCTTCCTGATGCTCAGTTTTTTGCTTCCATCATTTCCAAGACCTCATCATTGTTCACATGCAACTACTTAGCTGTTAAAAATTTAAGAAAAACACTTACACCGTGACGAATATAAGCCAAAAGGTACTCCAAAAATTTCTGATATTTCGGTCGGTCTTTACGCCTTGATCTTAAACAAGCGCAGCAACCGACATATTGGGTTCCGTCGTCTATACCCAAATCTGCACAGGCACCTTTATGGTCCATTATTCCTTCCAACACACTGCAAGACACAGATTTCTTCAATGCTCCTGTCACTATCCGACTAATATTCGACTGGGCATCGTCCATAATATTATCGACGCCAATCCCTATGTCTGTGACTGTCCCGATACTCGAACCGCTCTCTTCGCCCTCCAGTTCGGGCGTTTTGTCTTTTTTCTCCTTGTCGTCCATCGCCCAAAGACAGAAAAGAAGACCGGCTTTGAATGGATCCAACAATTTCTCGATTTATTTCTTTTACGGACTTTCAAGTTCGTGCCAAAGGTAAAAAGAGAGAAAAACGGCATGAAGCCATTACGTCATAATTACGTCATAATTACGACATAAATAAAAGGACGTAACAAACAAGAAACATATTTGTAACATACAACGTGCAATACCCTGTCTTCATCAGCCGCCGACCAGGGGTGATGTCACGGTTTCGGTGGCTATAGCGGGACCGCCACCCCTGGCGCCACCAGCAGCGTTTGCCACCAGGCAGGGTTTGAAGATAAACTTGCTGATAAAGAAGTAAATAAAACGATCGTTCCTCTTTGCAGTTTTTTATCGGCAATGAAATTTCCTGAACGCGTTTGCTGTTATTAACGCGCTCGTGAAGGAAGAAGAAAAAAACACAAATATCTCATTTGCACATATTAGATCGTGATGTGTCGCGAATTTTGTTTGCTTGTTGTTTTGATCTCGACCAAATCCAACTTGACGCGTTCTGTACCGTTGTTCGAATGCGGTGCGAAGCGATTTTTAAACCACGGCCAGTGATGCCTATTTTAGAAAGGAAAGAAATGATTGAATGTCCCAGAATCCCACGACACCCAACCTCAAAAGGCATCACGTTACACCGCCAACCATTGTCCACACATTCGGCACTTCGTCGTTATAATTTATTTTTATATTAACTACAAAAACTGTGGCACAAGGCCAAAATTGGGGATGAGGAAGGCTGGTCTTCAACTGTCTTAACATTATACCTCGCTAGACTCAAACACTGACCCAAACATTCCGCAGTATTCCTTGCACCAAAACAACACTTTCATACTCACCTTTCTTACAACGTTCACCATAATGCCTCATTGTCTCCATGAAATCCTAACTAGCAACCCCATATGTACAATTTTGTCTGTAGGGGAGGGAATAACAATTTTATAAATATCCCAATAATTATTTACATGCAAAAAAACTATATACAAGAAACTAAACAAAACAGTGTTAGTAATGAATCCCCCACCCATAAATCCTTACTTGTGATCGATATATCCGTTAACTGGACGAAATCGATGCGGGACTATAAACATATAGACCAATCATTCATTCAAGCATTCACACAACCATACACACATCCAAACACAAAAACAAATACGAAAATCACACCCGTCTGAGAACTGACATATCTGGTCACCTAAACAGGGGGAAGGGCAGAAGAATTAAACAAAGAAAGTCGTTAAAATATTTATTATACAAATGTATATATGTGGCACAAGGCCTGAAAATTGTGATTGTGGGGAGCTGGTCATCATTTGTCTTACCATTAACTTAACTAGTTTCTATCACTGACACAATCGCTCGTATAAATGTCTCTTTCACCAAAACGTTTCAGCCGCACAACACAATCTTACACAAACAACACAATGCCACATTCGCTCTAGGAGATCCTACCTAAACCCATTATGTACAATTTTTGTGGGGGCTGGGCTCATGAAGAATAAAAATCCCCAATGTTCTTTGATGTTTAAAATATTATTTACAAAACTAAACAAAATTGATGTTAGTATGGAGAAACCCTCCCCCCACAGTCTAAATATGGCAGAAATCGAAGTTAACGATATTTATTGTATCGAAAAATACAATTATGGCACAAGGCCAGTGTTTGGGGGGTGCAAAAACCGAGGTTGGTCAACAATAACTATCCTATACCTAGCTAATCAGAATCATGACCCAAACATTCTTTACAATTTCTCATTCACCATAAGAACCCGTCCATCATCGCTCAATGCTCCATGTATCAAAATGCCACATCCGCTCCGGGAACCTACAAAAGAATCCCCACGGGAATAAACATTTCTTTATACGATATATATATATATATATAGATAAATATATAAAAAATTATACATGAAATGTAAAGGTTGGGGGTACATGAAACAAAAAAAAAACCTCAAACAAAATTTTTTACTAAGAATAAAAAATAAATCAATTAATATTAGTAGAACCCATCCAAACCCAAAAATAAAGAGGCCGCTGTATTCTGCCTTATGTAAAAATCAAGAGTCGCTCTTTCTACAAGGGAGGAAAAAAAACGGATAAGAAAAATAAATTTCTGACCCAGACGCGATGAAATACGGGATTTAAAAAGCTGGGGACGATAGGAATCTCGACTTGGATCATAAGAAAAGACGAAGCCGGGAACAGGCCGAGAGCAACACTTACTCACATTAACTAGGTGCACAAGAAAGAACTACCTTAACCAGGAGAGGAATCCACTCCGATGCTACTAAGAAGACTTACAAGAGAAAATCAAGGCTAGCCCCGTTCGCGCGAACCAGGCTCGCCTCAGTCCCACAACTTTTGCTGAAGCCTGTCGAAGTCAGTTGTTTTCTATCAATTTTAATCTTCATTCTGAGCTGATTCTCAAAATATCGTTAACTGGACGAAAATACGGTGGGTTTAATCAAATGAATATGTACCATTTATACAATCTACAATTGCTCACACACCCACTCATAACCCTACTCATATGCGGCTACTTGCCATATTTATAATGGAACAGTCCATTTTCACATTAGTAGGGAAAAACAAGAAGTACGCTGAGTCCTACCCTACAACAATAGCAAACTACCCCGTTTCTGCTGGAGAAGAACCCTTTTTTCCCAATAATATTTAATCTAGAAACTCATAGTAAATTTTGGCCTTTTCCATATTCGATACCTAAGTTTTAAATTGAACTTTTTAAAAATTCATAAAATTTTAATTTTTAGCTTAATTGAAAGCTAAATGCTGAAATTAACTATTTCCACTAAGCAAAATACTCGGGTGTATTTCAAACAGAAATTATATTCATTGGAATCTAAAATTTTGAGATTTTTCTTTTAATTATCAATTTTTCGGCCATTTTTTGAGCGATCGACACATTTGTAATCAAAAGTTGATTCTCGGTTTTACAAATTTTACAAAAATCTCTCATTGATTATTTTTGGAAAATTATCAAATTTAATTTTAAGTTAATCTGATATGAAACAACTATTACTTGTTTATGGCATGATATTTAGAATAAAATTATCTCTTAGTCACAAAAGTCTGACTCGTTGACCTTTTAAGTAGGCGAGGACAGCACCTATCAATCAATCTGGAAGTATGGTGACAAAAAGTTAACATAACTCAGTTTAACATTTCGTACGTGTAACAACCCTAAAAACAAGTGACCTTTTAATAATAAGTCTCTTATAAGTGACCATAACAAAAGAAAATGTGCAGCTTAACATAATCAAAAAGTTATAAATTATTTAAAAAATATTAATTCTAAATTTGTATTAAGCTAATGAATTTTTGATTTGAAAATAAAGTTTATTTTTAATGAATTAATAACCAAAGACATTGAGTAACTAGAAAAAATTTAAAAAGATGTTTGAAACTTTAATTAGCAAAGAAAAACAATGAAAACAGTTATAAAAATTAATTATTCATCGAATTATTTTTTTTCTTCTTTAGAATATGATATTCTAAAATTATATTATTTATAAAATCGTTTACGTGTTTTAATGCTAGGGGGATCAATTTAATCCTCAACAGCAATAGAAAACAGATCCCCCGCATTTAATTTTTAAAATAATATTTAATTCTATTCGTTTCTTACTATGTTGACGTCTTTTAATGCTAGGGGGATCAATTTATTACTTAACAACAATAGAAAACTGATCCCCCCCGTCTTTAATCGGAATAGAAGATTTAATTGTATTCGATTCTAATTTATCTAAGTTTATCTACATCAAAAATAGAGTAGTTTTAATGCATTTTAAATTTTACTATTTGGAGCAGATTTTCGGAAAAATGTTCTGGTAATTAAAAAAAATGCATGCTTTACATTTCTTATTGAGTACTGCATTTAACTAATAAATAAAATAATTTAAATAAATGAAATAATTTAACTAATAAATAAAAATTGGTGTAGATAATGTATTTCTAGAAGTTCTTTTTGAAAAACGACTTGCGTAGTATGACGTAATTAATAGCTATATTACGTAAATATAGCGTGATTGGAAAGACCAGATTATCTCACCGGGTCAGCAACCCAGAGTTAATTACATAATTACTAAAGAGAAAAATAAAAGGAACTGCCCTCGGGATTCACCGAAAGAGAGGAAGGATGAAATGAATTTAGAAAATTGTACGGACTTCCCATGTGATTGTGGTCGGAATTTCAGCTCCAAAAAGAGAGTGAAGATTCACCGTACAAAAATGGGTTGTGCTTCTCTGAAAACGGTTCAGGAGCAGCGCTCTGTCAACACAGATAAGACGTCGAAAAACCAGGATGCATACCACAAGTGCTGAGGATATCCAAGCTGTTGAATCAAAGGACGGGACGCAATCTAAACTGCCAAGAATCAAATTTCCATCAGCATCCCCCTCAGAAGCGTGATGGATGCTAGATCACATCATTAGCAAAACATCACATAAAGAGCTGAGATAAAGAAATATCACGAACGTTTACATGAAAGTAGACAAATAATCTACAGCGTTTGTAAGAAAATCTACGGCGTGAAAGAGGAAAATGATAAGCCATCACCCAAAAAGAACAGACGTCAAAGGTTAATGCAGAATTTGAGAAAAAAAAAAAAAAGAAATCTAAAACGGCAAATCCATTTCGCAAATTTTGACGAGAAAGAGGGCTTGCTTAAAATCTGGCAGGACCTTAAAGAGAAACACAACACTCTTAGCAGAGCGGAACATCTAAGGAAGAGACGAGGGAAACGTTTCTTCCAGGAACCTTACAAATATGCGAGGAACATATTTAATCAATAAAGATCAGGTGTGCTTAAAATAGAGAAAAATATTCTAGAAGATTTAAGAGATATGTACTCTGATCCCAAACGACATATTCCTCTAATAATCATAATAACAACTTATTTTGGCCAGGCGTTTCTAAAGTGAAATTTCAAATGAAATCACCCACACACGAAGAAATAAAACGTATAGTCGACAAAAGTAGGAATAAATCCAAACCTGGCCCTAACGGAATACCTTTCCTTCTATACAAAAAATGTCCTACACTTCTTAAATGGTTTCATACTAACTTAAAGTTGGCATGGAAAAACTACCATATCAGCCAACAGTGGATGATAGTTGATGGGGTGTACATACCCAATGAATTCCAAAGACATCAGTCAATTTCGGCCAATTTCGCTTCTCAATGTAGAAGAAAAGATATTTTTCGCAGTTTTGGCATCGAGGTTTACCAAATACATTCTCTATAACGAGTATATCGATACTTCAGTACAGAAGGGTGGTGTTCCAGGAATAGTTGGTTGCTTGGAGAATGGTAACAATCTGGGAGGCCATTGAAAAAGCAAAAATTAAAAGAAGATTTGGATGTCATTTGGTTGGATTTGGCTAATGCCTATGGATTAGTACCTCACCAAATGATACAATTATTACAAATGTACCATACTCCTGAGGCAATATCTAATATACTAGGAACTTATTTTGATGGTTTCCTCATGCGTTTTCACTACAAAAGACTATATGACTAAATGAAGTAGACTTGAATTGCGATGGGATGTTCAGTGTTACAAATACTTTTCATTCTAGCAATGCAGCTGATTCTCAAAGCGACAAGCAACAAGGCTGATTTTGTTGAGCTTGGTGGAGAGTGTCAAATGCAACCAGTGAAGGCGTTCATGGATGACACTACAATCCTCTCATCCAAAGTAAGTTCAACTCGCAAGATATTAAGCTTGATGGACGATATGATGAGTTGGTGAAGAATTAATTTTTAATCAAACAAGTCCGGAAGTCTTTCTTTTAGGAAAGGAAAATTGAATCAAAACATAAATTTTGCAATAGGTGGTCAAAGGATCCCTACCGTATCAGAAAAATCAGTGAAAAGTTTACATCGGTGGTACGATCAATCCTTAAAAGATACCAAGTGAAAGAAACATCCATATCATTACAAGATCTCCATAAGAAAGATCTTTGTCCTCTAAAAGGAAAATACAAGGTATGGTGTTTAAAGCATGTACTCATTCCAATACTACCATGGCCTCTACTTGTATAAGAATTTAGAATGAATACAATTGAGTCCATGGAAAGAAAAATAAACAAATTTATCCGAAAATGGTTGGGTTTGCCTACAGGTTTGTCTGATATTGCATTGTACTGCAGACATGCAAAGCTAAAGTTGCCATTTAAATCGATTGCGGAGGAGTATAAGTCCGGAAAAATCAGACTTCAAATGATATTAGATGACTCCAAGGATAAAGCAATCAAAGCATTATATCTTACATTAAAAACAGGCAGAAAGTGGAAGGTCAGAGAGACAATAACAAGTGCTAAAGACAGTCGAGCTTTCAGTGAAGTCATCGGATACACTCAAGCTGGAAAACAAGGGTTAGGACTAAATGAAAGGCAATGCTGGTCAAAAACGTCTGGTAAAGATCGCCGAGACATGGTCATCCAAAATGTAAGGAACGAAGAAGATAATAAAAGACTCGTAAAAGGAGTTCAACAATCCCAACAAGGCCAATGGACAAACGGGGAGGAGGCTCTGCAGAAATCTATTACTTGGAAAGACATTTGGCAGATGGCTTCACTCAGGTTGAGTTTTTTAATACATTCCACATATGATCTGCTATCATCTAAAAACAATCTTGTTAAATGGAAGAAAGAGAGCGATCCTACTTGTCCCCTGTGTAAATCCAATCCTAAAACATTAGAACATGTTCTTAATTCCTGTAAAAAAGCTCTTGACAGTGGAAGATATCATGGGTCCTTACTTGGAACTTCAGAATGAACTCTTCCTAACACTATATATACTGGGCTAAATTGGAATCAAAGGGCGTAATAGGGCCAAAAGTATAAAACGTCTAATAAAAGTAACTGAAAATAGTTCCATGTGCATATGGAAAAATAGGACATATTCTGTGGAGCGTTTCAGCGAACATGACCGCATGACATGACTGATCGTGAATGCGTAATGAGGTTCACGTTGTATCCTCAAAATGGGAGGTTTACCTTTTGTTTTGTTATTTTTTTTTTTTTGTAAATCTAATTTCGCCGTTGAACATTTGAACTAGTATATCTACAACACACTAGTACATCGTTATAATGGGGCCTCATATCAGTGAGAGGGGCCGGTGTGCAAGTAAAATCGTTGAGAGGAAGGCTCGCAAACGGTGCACATTCTCTCCTGATGACCCCAAATTAGTTTAAATGTAAATTCGAGAGTGTTGAGGCGCTCTCCACCTTTCCACGAAAACGGACTATTCGAATCACTATATAAAACAGAAGTGATTATACCTCGAGAAGGAAGTCGAGTAAGGAAGTCGAGTGAGCGAGTCAGTCAGGTATTTCCGGTATTGCACCGGAAGTGTTCTACTAGTCAATCTATCACGTCTACGACGATACTGTATATTAATTACCTTGTTCTGTATTCTACTAATCCTCACCTTTTATAAATACTTCTCTTTCCTGTCAATACACCTACTTTTATACTTTTACGTTGTTTTGTATTATTTCACATAATTCTGTTACCTGACGTAAAACAGAGAAAGACATTAATTTAGGTACCTCCACTCATTTTTCTATACCTAAATTTAAATTTTAATTTTAAAAATAAATAAGTTATCTTCAAGCTTTAAAATTAGCTTTAATTGAAATCCAAGGGATTACATTTAGTAATTCCAGTAAGCAAAATACCCTGGTGTATTTTTAAACCGAAATTATGTTGATCGGAATCAAAGATTTTCTAAATTTAAAAAAAGTTTAATTTTAAATATAAGATATAGTTGGTTTATATTCCTCGATGAGTTCTGCGTTTAACTAATAAAAAATAATTTGCAGAAATTAAAATTTATTAAAATTTCATGAATTTACGTGAGAATGGTGACAGAGTTTAAAAAACTTTTTATTAATATTTAAAAAAAATAATGCTTTCAAAAATAATTTAATTCATTTGTGAATGAGTACTGAAAGTTTTATTAAAATCCGACAATTATTTGATTTTTGGAAGAATTTCCAAATTGATGTGTCACCGAAAAAGAGAGTTATGTAAAAATTACGTGATCGATTGTAAACAGTCGTAACATTTTCTGCAACGCTAACTCAAATCAAAACAAAATTTTCTGCCAAAATTTCGAACATGTTAAAAGGGGTTAAAAAATTTATAAAATAAATAAAAATAACTTTGATCTTTCCTTTTAATAATATTATAAACATTTTGATAGAAAAAGTTCGTTTTATTAAGTTTTTGACCTTTTTAATTCATACTATGCTGGTTTTTTTTTTGTTTTTTTTTTGTTTTTATTTTGCGATGTAATGTAGGTACCTACATTAATTCAATCAATTCGTATGCCGTACAGTGGTTTGGTGGAAATGACATTGGCATGAGGAGCATTACACATTCAGCTCATTTCAGGTGAGTTTCTGTTACTTTCCAGTAATTTCCTTTTTCTTGCATAAATAGTTTCATTTATTTGAGACTAAGTCCTGAAAGTTTCATTAAAATCAGACAATTAATTGATTTTTGTAAGAATTTTCAAATTAATGTCTTTCAACGCCAAAAAACGGCTTGCGTAATATTACGTCATTAGTAGTCATATTAACGTAAACATGGCGTGAATCTCTGACGGAAAACAAAATAAAAGTAATTTTAATTGATATCTCGGACGTGTTAGAAAGGATTATTCAATGTGCCATGTCCCTTTAAGACGTAGGCGATCATGGCCTTCTACGTCTTCCACGTGGCTCTTAGCACGCTTTTTCCTATGACCCCACCCAAACCCCGCTCTGCCATCCATCTGCTCAGGCCCTTCAAATATGTTATCCGCTGCTTTCCCCTGTCTTTCTTTCCCTCTAGCTGGCCTGTGAGTATCAGATTCTCTAAGCCTTCCTGCCTCATCACAAGTCCCAAGCACTTCAGCTTGTCTCTTCCCGAAGCTCAGTATTAATTTCATTTCCATCCTTTCCAAAACCTCATCATTGCTCACGTGCTCGATCCATGATATTCGTAGCATCCTTCTGTAAAACCACATTTCAGTTGCTTCAAGTTTTTCCTTCATCTTTGATATTGTCCAGCAGTCACTACCATATTGAAGAACAGACATCCCATAGCAATCTAGTACGCTCTTCTTTCTTTCTAGCGAAAT
Organism: Ascarosepion bandense; assembly: GCA_037127315.1. Classification (NCBI taxonomy): domain Eukaryota; kingdom Metazoa; phylum Mollusca; class Cephalopoda; order Sepiida; family Sepiidae; genus Ascarosepion; species Ascarosepion bandense. The sequence continues at coordinate 404,466 of JBBBDQ010001266.1, read as the reverse complement.
TTTCCTGTCTCTTAATACTCTGCTCAGCTTCTGGAATGCATCCTTGGCCATTCGGATTCACCTTCGGATCTCAGTGTCGCACTTTCCGTCTTCCGTTCGACCACTTCCCAAATCCTTAAATTTTTTACTTGTTTGATTTTAGTATCCCCAACCGGTAATTGGCATTTTGGGCTCCTCCATTTGCTGATGACCATAAATTCGGTTTTCTTGTAGTTTATTTGTAGTCCTTTCTTTTGACTTTCTTCATCTTACTTTTTTTAGGAAGTCTTGTAGTTTTCTTTCCGTGTCAGCTATCAACACTGTATCATCTGCGTATCTTATGTTGTTCAGATTGTGGCCGCCAATGACGAATCCTGACATAACTTCTAGGGTCGTCAGAATAGTCTGGCTGTACAAGTTGAATAGATCCGGTGAAAAGACACATCCTTGTCTTACGCCCTAGAAAAGATTAGGAAATCTTTTTAAAATTCGATCTTTCTTCTTAATAGCATAAACATTTTGATGATCGAATTTTGTTTTTATTAAGTTTGGATCCTTTTTACATCATGTTATGCTGATTTTTTTTTTTTTTTTTTTTTTTTTTTTTTTTTTTTTTTGGTTTTTTGGCAATTGAGTGGAGGTACCTACTTTAAACTCTTGCCTCACTAACCCTGCTAAAATCATTCAACCCCTAACCATCACAAAATAAATAAGAAAATAATTCTTGAAATGAATAACTACACAAGGGAGATAACTTAAAATAAAAAAATTCTTATTTATCTCCCCTTGCATATTTGTGTTACGGGTCCGAATTTTAATTTTGTCAAATATTACAAATTGAAGATTTTAATAAAGGCAGTTCTTACATTCGCAACAAACATGAGAACATAAAATCTTGTCTTCCAGACAAAAAAGTAAAAAAAATTGTGTAGATACCTTCACTGATTTTCGATAACTAAATTTAAATTGTATTTTTTAAAATTATTTTGGATTATTATTTCTTGTCCAATGATTTAATATGAATAACTTTCCCTGAAACAAGCTGCTGAAACTTCAGATGCGTAAATGTGTAAATAATTTCCTTGTGTTATTTTGATATAAAAAACTAAAAAACCCGTTTCCTCATTCTCCCTAAATACATCAGTTACTATCTAACTCACCACAAATATATTGCTTTCTTTCTTACCTGTTTGATGTCATGAAATATCTAACTGCACCCAATTTTTTTAAATGTAATTATTCAGAACTTAAAACTTATTGAATTATCCTTATTTTTCCCGATTGAAAGAGTCTGTCAAAAGGTGGTAATAAGTAATTATTTCCTTTTTGAATAACTACACAAAAATCATCTGATAATTATTGAAAAAAAATCAAATTGTTTTGAAAAAAGGCTCAAACTATAAAATGATGCATTCTGATTCTTTCGATAACTTTTTATTGAAAAAAAAGTCTTACAAACAGCAACAGAATGAATGTCCAAATTGTACTAAAAATTACAAGTATGTTTTTTCAATAAATATTAAGTTTAAATTTTTCTGCTTAATCTAAAAGAAAATTAAACGTTTTATGTGAGTGACAACTGTCAGAAAGATTTTAGTTTTATGGAATTACTTTTTCATATATGATAAACATCTTCAGGTATTTCTTTATAATTGTCAAATGATGTAATAACCACGCCCCAAATTTTATAAAAATTACTCTAGAGATCAAAAACTAACCTCAAAAAGTTTAATAAAATAACCCATTCAATATACAAGTCATTCATTAATGAATAGGTACTGAAAATTTATCTCACAAATTTTCTGTTTTATCAAAATTTTTAGAATATTTTTTTGTTTTTTACTCTTTTGACTAAAAATCATTGTTTCACCTAAATTTGGAGATTCTTGTAAAAATAAAATAATTGTCTGATTTAAATAAAACTGAGGAATTATTTATAGATGAAGTTATTTATGCAATTATTATTTTTAGAAAACCTTTGTAAATTTCTTTTATTCTACATGTTTTTCTCCTCCCCTCCAATTAATCTAATGATATTTATAGAAATTCAATACTGATCACAAATCTTGTTTTATTCGTTAAATATATCTTATTAAGGAAGGTGGGTTATGAGTTGACTCCAAAAAGGTAAATAAGATTGCCTTCAGAACTGTCTCTTTGTCAGGGACAAACTGATAAGAAAAGTTTACCATTCATCCAAAGACAGTGTACAAGCCCATCACATTCTTTGGATTCATGCATCAGATTATCTGTGCCCATTAGGTCCTTCATGTGGGCAGTGCCGTGCTTAGCAACATCGCACCCACCCCACGCAGAATGCGCCTCGCCCCTCTACCCGCAGAATGCAACTTGCGCCTCCCCGAACATACTGAACCCACAATAAATGGTACTTTAAACAAAATAACAGACTCTCGGAACGCAGTTATTACGTGATCACGAAAAAAAGGAAGAAATCGCGGAATTAGCAATTTGAAGTTATACATTCCGAACGCTTTGAAAACTTTTAGGTATTTTTTATGTATGTTGAAACCGGTATCTATAATCTATTTCTCTCTCAAGTTCTTTTTTTTTTTTTTTTTTTAATTAAGAATGATTTGCGGCCTCTTCGGGACCGAAATGCTTCTATCAAAGATTATATATATATATATATATATATATATATATATAGAGAGAGAGAGAGAGAGAGAGAGAGGTGGGGGCTTCGATAGATGTCTATTTCAACATACAAGTATGATAATAATTTTCCAGTTAATCCTAATAATTATTTTGTTAATTTTTCTTTTAATTACAATCTTGCGGCTTCCCGGGTCTTTGCGGCCCGTAGGGAACTTGCACCCCAAGCAATTGTGGGGTCTGCGCGGTTCCTAAGCACGGCTCTGGATGTGGGACATGCTAATGCCCACACCCAAAGACTATATGGCCGTCGTCAACAAGGAGCTGATCACTACAGACCTCATCTTTCATAGGTTTGAGAAAATCCACGCTGGCAGCCTACGAAGTTCCTGCTCATATAAAGGTTGAGGTGATGACTATATTTTAAAAAAGTTCAGCAAGATCCTCAGCATCTACTCGGATTGCAAGCTCAAGGCATGGAGCTTAAACATCATACTATTGAGGCAATCCTTCATCTCCATCCCCAGTAGGGTTCTGAAAACTCTCACTACAGATTAAGTTTTGTTCAGGGTGAAAAAGTTGTCAAATTTTTGTTTGGTTCGACTTCACAATTCTTTGAAAGTCTTCGTGTAGTGTACAAAAGACTTAGCCTCTAAAAAAGAAAGAAAAAGTGATTAATAAATGCTGAAAAGAATTTGGTACTTTAGAAGAGAAAAAATGTTTACATGTGGTGTATATATATATATATATATATGTGTGTGTGTGTGTGTGTATGTGATATATATATATATATGAGTGTATGTGATATATATATGTATATATATATATGTGTATGTGATATATATATATATATATATATATATGTGTGTGTGTGTATGTGATATATATATATGTGTGTGTATGTGATTATATATATATATATATATATATATATATATATATATATATATCGCTCATTCAGTAATGAATTAGACCACTCTAAACTACTGGCGTACGATACATCATGCGTTAAAAAGTCTGCCTCCTTCTACCGAGCGCCCATAGCTCAGAGGTAGAATCGCCGACTGACGCCAATTCGGTCGGGTTTCAATTCGGATGTCTAACCGTACTGATGAGCTGTGATACAGCGAAACAGATCTGTCTGCGGATGACTATTTACGCTCTCACGCCTCACTCTGGAAAAATGGTAGTCTTTGAAAAAAACAGCTGCTACTCTATCACTTACGCATCGCTCATTCAGTAATGAATTAGAGCACTCTAACTACTGGTGTATGATATATCATACGCTAAATTGTCTGCCTCCTCATCCATAGCTCAGAGGTAGAATCGCCGACTGACGTCAATTCGGTCGGGTTTCAATTCTGGGTAAAAGCAATTGGATGTTTAACCGTACTGATGAGCTGTGATACAGCAAAACAGATCTGTCTGCGGATATTAAATTTGTAAAATTATTTTAGAAGCCACAACTACATGCGAGATACACACTTTGGATTAAACTCAAACTTGTAATCGTCTATAAAACCAATTTGTTAATCCTTGTTCCATAGCAAAATCTAATCTGACAAGAGTAATGTCAGAGCCAAATTGTTTTAATGACACTCAAATGTCTTTTTTTCATAATTTTTATCAACTTTTGATAATTCTAAAAAAATTGTTTCTCATCTACTGACAAGTATTTAACATTTTCAAGCAGGCCAGTGTCAGAAATAAAAGTATATTGACATTGTATATATATTTATTATTTGAACTTGCAAACCACAGAAGCATATCGTGTTTGTAAATAAGACCAACAGAGAAAGATTCATAAAATTATGAAGAAACAATCTGCTGAAACTTCTTCTTCTTCTATGTGCCTTGTCCTTTCAAGACGTAGGCGATCATGGCTTTCCACATCTCCCTATCCCTGGTGGCTCTTAGCACGCTTACTCCTGTAACATCTCGCAACCCCCGTTCCGTCATCCACCTGCTCAGGCCCTTCAAATATGTTATCCACTGCTTACCTCTGTCTCTTTTTCCTTCTATCTGACCTGTTAGTATTAGGTTCTCCAAGCCCTTCTTCCTCATTGCATGTCTCAGGAACTTTAGTTGTCTCTTCCTAATGCTCAGTATTAATTTCCTTTTTGTTGCCATTCTTTCCAACACCTCATCGTTGCTTGCATGCTCAGTCCACGATACCCGCAGCATCCTTCTGTAGAACCACATTTTAGCTGCTTCAAGTTTTCCCTTCATTTTTGTTGATATTGTCCAACATTCACTGCCATATTGAAGAACTGACATCACATAGCAATCTAGTACTCTCTTCTTTGTTTCTAGTGAAAGTTTCCTGTGTCTTAATACTTTACTTAGCTTCTGGAACCCGTATCCGCCATGCCAATTTGCCTTCGGATCTCTGTGTCACATTTTCCGTCTTTGGTTAGAACACTTCCCAGGTATTTAAATTTATGTGTAAATTTGTAAATAATTTCCTTGTTTTGTTTTGTAAAAAACTAAGAATAAATAAAAACCTGTTTCGTCATTATGTACTAAATACATTAGCTACACAAGGTGAGCCTGAATATCGCATTCCTCGTTCCGGTATTTTTAACGAAGCCACACTTTTATTGTCCTATCTCTGGACTGATTCTGCTATGCGCTCTGTTCATCAGAATCCGGATGATGAGTTTTGTTTGTTGGTGAAGTTCACATTCTTTTACACCTGGCTTCTTAGGTAGTGCTATAAAAATTGATCTGTTTAGGTCCTCCGGTATATTGCAGCTTTTGTCGATTTTGGTTGCCTTCATTCTCGAACACTGACAATCCATTTCTGACTGATTTCTAACGTATTCCTATGGTAAAATCATTAATAATGGATTTATATTAAAAATATAATAGCCCTATTCTAATAATAATTCTTGCCTTGATTAGTTACCACTGATAATCCTTTTCTATCTGATTGGCAATGCATTTCTACAGTTAAATCATTAATACTGAATTTATAGTCTCAGTAATGCTTACCTTTATTCTTCACCAGTGACAATCCATTTCTTCCTTGTTTTCAATGCATTCCTATAATACAATCATTAATAATGGATTTATATTATACATATAATAGCCCTATTCACTCAATAATGCATGCCTTTAGACTTGACCACTGACAATCCATTTCTTCCTGATTTTCAATGTCTTCATAAATCAAAATCATTATTAATGTATTTATATTTTACAGATAAATGTCCTATTCTATCAGTAAATCTTACCATCGTTCTGAACCACTGAAAATACATTTCTTGCTAGTTTTTAATGCTTTCCTATCGTAAAAATCATTGATTATACATTTAATAGCCCTATTCTATCAATATGTATTGCCTTCGTTCTTGACCAATGACAATGTAAATTTTCTTGATTTTCATTGCATTTCTCTAGGAAAATCATTAATAATGGATTCATATTACTCATATTAGCCCTATTTTATCAATAATGTTTGCCGTCATTCTTGACCGCTGATAAGATCCCTTTTGTCTTGATTTTCAATGCATTCCTATAGTATGACACCCTAACCTCCTCATGGTCTCGAAACGATGTTCCGAAAGCGAATTGGCATGGCGGAGGACGGGTTCAAGAAGCTAAGTAAAGTATCAAGCCACAAGAAAATTTCACTAGAAACAAAGAAGAGAGTACTAGATTGCTATGTGATGTCAGTTTTTCAATATGGCAGTGAATGTTGGACAATATCAACAAAGATGAAGGGAAAACTTGAAGCAGCTAAAATGTGGTTCTACAACTGTCGCTTCCGTTTCATCCCAGGTGATAGAAGAGGTCAAATGATCAGTCGAATGTCCTTCGCTTGCTCTGTCCACGTCGTGATTTCTGGTCCCAGAGAAGCAAAAGACACAAAGCTAAGAGGCGGTAGATTCTTCGTGTTGTTTTTTCTCAACTACTGATAACAAGATTGGTTGGGTGCACATTCATAAAGAAAGGGAAATAGGCAGAACAAGAAATAACAAGGCAGAATGAAGGCCAGTCTATGTGGACTAATGATTATTTGTAATTCTCTGTACATCGAGTGAGATAGAATAGTAAAATAAAATAAAAAAAAGAATTAAGTTCTCCAAATAGAATACATTCCAACTTTTCCAAAGTCCACAAACTACGTCTGCTACTATGTCTATGGGTCGCTAGAGAGGATACAGTCTTTATGCTCCCCGGTCTATAAAAGATGCTTTGTGTTACTAGCGTGCGGGAGGGAGAAAGTGACAGGGGAGTCTTTCTCGCGTCCTTCACTTTACGCGTTCCGAGCGGTTCTGCGATGATCTTCGAAACCCTTGTGTTTTTGTTGAAATCGTTTCAATCGGGCGCTGGGTGGGAGGTGATCGCAATTGTCTTCCCATCAAAATATAACGTCAACTTCGATTGTCTGGTTCATCTCAATTGCTAATATTTTTTCCGCCATGTCGGCTCCTTTCGCAGACCTTACCCATTCACCTGTCACAATTACAATTGCATTCTTCATGGGTGGCTCTCTTCAGAAATCTAAGGTTAATTTTACCATTTGTCGTTTGTTAAAAGATAAAAAGGGGGGAAGCGAGGTGACAGAAGGTATCCAAGAAAAAAATAAGTAGTTTTATTTTCTTAATTTTTCATAGTCATATCGCACCCTTTAATTCCAACCTACCCTTCTATTCGAGACCTAAGTGTCGGTGAGTATGGCTTTCCAGTCTCTTCTTTTATAGGGGATTTGTTTTCCCGTTGCCTGGTTGCCATTCAAGGCACTTTTACACTTGCAAGGACGAGATGGGTTCATGCCTTTTCCCAAGGATACAGTGAAGAAATAACAATGGCTAAAGTTCTCGAAAAAAAAAAAGAAGTCAAATTTCAGAAAATTAATCCCCACGCACCCGCGGGAAAGGATAACATTTGTAATTCGTGAAAAAAAAAATAGAAAGAAAAAAAGAAGAAAAAGAATGAAATAAAAGATGGAGGAAAAGAAAGTAAAACTCACCGACAATTTTTTACCTTCACTCATATCGTTAACCGTTGAAAAATGAAATCAGTTCTTTTGTAAACCATTGATGGTTAGAGAAAAATACCTTTAAATTCTTTTTTCAGGTATCATTTTCCACTTTTACTCATATTACGAAGCTCAATATTTTTCAACAATTATTTAACTCATATTTTCAAATCACCGAAAAACTTTTTAAAATTTCAAAATAAAAACAATTCCAAGAAACCACACAAAAATAAATTTAAATAAAATGAATTTTAATTTTTCTTTCATTTCAAAAACTTTCATTAAATATTTAAAATATGTTTTAAAAACTCAAATTCAAAATGTTTTTTTTTCTTTTTCTTTTTTTAATCTTTGAAAATCTTTATGAAATTTTTTCCATCGTTTTTAAAGTAACAGTTTTTTTGGAAAACAAAAATCATCGGAAAATTTTGAGATTTTGTCGGAAATTTCTATAGAAATTTTTTCCGGTAAAATCGAAAAAGTTCCTTCGTCGTTGGAACAAAAAAAAAAAATGTCAAAATATCGAAAATCGGAAAAATGAAAATCGGAAATTTTTTCTTTAATTTTGATCTTTTGAAGAATGTCTATATTTTAAGTGAAAAAAAAAAATTAGACATTGCGTATCACGATCCTCTGAAATTCTCAGTCGTGGGATCGACACGAAAGAGTAGTTAATCATCGCCACCCTGACCCTGCCACACCCCAAGGTGGATTCTTTTCATTTCTTTTCCTGATTCCGAAAAAAAAAACATTTCTAAAAATTTTCTGTCAGTGGCGAAAACTTGTCAGTAAAATTGAGAAAAAGATAAAAATTGCTTTTCTCTTGTTTCAGTTATTTCACCTGTTGACATGCCGATCAGATCCCTAGTTTCTTGTTTAGGGTGGAACCTTTTGTGATGATTCTGGCACTTCTGGCACAAGGGCTTCTGGGAATCTGAACATCAAATATGGACGGCCGATTCAATGCCATCATCTTCAAAGAACCAGTCGAATCGCCATTCAGTTGATTCCTGGTGTTGGCGCGTCACAGTCTTTAACAAAACTGTTGACAGTCTCTAATTGTCACGTGTCCTCACCGGGACTTGGACTGGGGATATTTCGCATTGTCTTTTGTCGGAGCTTCCAGTTGTTCTTCCAGACATGAGCGACAAAAGAATGAAAACATGGCAATGTCTTCGAGAACAATACCAAAAATTGCTCGCAATTCGTGCATTTGCATTTGTAATTTTCTTTAAAAAATCAGTCTAAAAAGAACAATAAATAAAAAAGGGCCCAAATAAAAGAAATCAGACAAAGAAATGACTGGAAATATTAGAAGTAAAATCGATATCCTAAAAAACAGATTTAAAAAGTCCATTTTTAAATCCGGGCAAAAAATGAAGAGAAATATATTAGGGGGAGGGGTGAATAAAATATAAGTGAGTGAGAATAAACTGCTTATCAAGGAAGAAAGGGAGGGAGATGAGCAATTCGATAAACGGAAAGAAAGAAAGGGTAAAGTTGGACTGAACAAAGTTAACACTGAGTGGACTTGGAACAATCGAAAACAGAGTAGGACTGGAACAAGGTAAAATTGGATGGAGTTGAAGCAATCGAACATCCGTTTTTCTCATTTTCTTGAAACAGTTTATTTCGTAATTAATAGACATAGATTAGGTACCTCCAGTAAATCGCAAAAAAATGCATCGTTATGTTAAATTAAATTTTTAAAAATGGAAATTTTTTTTGAAACTTTTATTTTAGTTTTAATTGAAAGCTAAATGATTAAATTTACTATTTCCAGTAAGCAAAATACTCTGTTTTATTTCAAACAGAAATTATATTGATTGGAATATAAAAGTTTGAGTTGTTTTTTCAGCTTTTGAATTTGCCGCCATTTTTTAGCGATCAACACATTTGTGAACAAAGGTTAATTCTTGGTTTTTAAAATCTTGCAAAAATAAAATATGCATTTGTGACATTATTTTTGGAAAATTACTAAATTGTATGTTAAATTAATCTTATTTACACAAGTATTACATATTTATAGCGTTAAATTTAAAATTTAGAATAGAATTATTTCTTAATCACGAATTTAAACTTTTTGACTTCTCTGCATCGTAAATCAAGAATTTGTTGACAGGTTCTTGATTAGAGATAAAATATATGGCGTTTATAAGTGACAAAATTATACAAATTTTTTTCGGGTAAGGGAGGAAACTCTGACCTTTTAATTTGCACATAGAAATTACCATACAAAAAAAAAAGAACATCAAATGCACAAAAAAAGTTTAAATTATTTTAAAAATATGGGTGCAGAACGATTTTTATTAAACTTTTCAATTTTCGAGAGGCAATATAATCATGAATTCTTAACTAAAAAAATCTAACTGCGACAGTTCTTTAAAGATTTTTAAAATAATTTTAAATCTTTGTAAATTATTATAATAAAATAAATGAAAACAATTCTTTTAAAATTTCATTAGTTATCGAATTTTTTTTTCTTCAGACCAAAATGTTCTTAATATTTATTATTTATTCAAACAATTAAAAGCTTACCAAATTAAATATTGTCACAGTTTTATTGCAATTTTTATTTTACTATTCGGTGCTGATTTTTTGGATAGACGGGGAAAAAATGATTTATATTCCTCAATGAGTTCTTCGTTAACTCACAAAATTATAGACCGCGACACTTTGATATTTATTAAAAATTAATAGATTTACTTTAAGTGGGGGTAACAGGGGTAAAAAAAATATTTTTACCAAGATTTTTAAAAAAATATTAATTTGAAAAATCATTTATTTTGTATGTGAATGAGTAATGAGAGTTTCATTAAAATTCGACAATTATTTGATTTTTGCGAGAATTTCCAAATTAATGTGCTCATCACCGGAAAAAAAAGTGGTTGATGTAATTATGAGGTTTTCCATTGTAAACAATCGTAACGTTTCGGTTCCCGGCGAACTCAAATGAAAACAAGATTTTCTGCCAAAATTTCGAAAATGTTCGAAGGGATTAATTTTATTTTTTTTTAGGTAATTAAAAATTACTTTGATCTTTCCTCTTAATAATAATATAAACATTTTGATGAACAAAGTTTGTTTGATTATGTTTGGGACCTTTAGGTACCTCCAAAAAATCGTTGAAAAATAGCATAGTCTGAAGAAAAAAGGCCTCAAACTAAATAAAACAAAGTTTTCTCGGCAAAATGTTTATGCTATCATTAAGAAGATAGATCAAAGTATTTTTTAATTATTTAAAAAAAAATTTAATTGTTTTTAACAGGTTCATTTAGTGATAGAAATCTTTTTTCTCTCGTCAGTGCGAGGCATAAATTGACGCTAGAGTTTATTACGTCAAAACGTAATATTATGCAAAAGCATTTTTTGACTGTGAAAGATACATTAATTTGGAAATTCTTGCAAAAATAAAATAATGGTCGGATTTTGATGAATGTTTCAGGACTTATTCATAATTGACGGAAATCGGTTTCGAAATAATTATTTTTAGAAAATATTGGTAAAAACATTTTTTTACATATGTTACCCACCCACCACCAATTAATTTCCAGAAATTTCGAAAAATGCGACTAGGTCTCAACATATAGATAAATTTAATTAAATTCAGGAGTCATTAAGGAAAGCTAATCAACTGTCTGTTTTACTTCAAAAAATTTCCCCTTATTAGAAAATCTGCTCCGAATTGCGAAAACAAAAATGCAATAAAACTATGCCATTTTTTATTTGGATAAACTTTTAATTGCTTTTATGAACATAAAATAAAATGATATCATAGTCTGAAAAAAGTTTTTTGCCATTGATAATGAATTTTTACAAGAATTGTTTTCATTTTTATTATTTTTTATTAAGTAATTTCTCAAAGTTTCAAAAATCTTTTAAAATTTCCTCCTCAGAGGTCTCTCAGATTTTTTTAAATTAATATGTGGCGATTATATTTACTAATCGAAAAACTTAAACAGTTACTTTAAATAAGTTGCTCATTTTTATTAAATAATTAAAACATTTTAATTTTCTGCATGTTGATTACCTGTTTTGTGTTTGTACGGATGGTCGTACGAGATCATTATCATTAAAAGGTCACGTGATTCAAGAGTTGTTCTCCCTTACATAAAAAAAAGTAAAAATCCGGGCAAACCTGGAGGAGACGACCACCACCTTTAAATTTGTTGTTTTTCTTTTTTTTTTTTTTTGTTTACTTTTTCAATGCAGTCTTATCGATTATTACATAAACTTTCCGATTATCAAATAAATTTGGAAACATTTCAATATTTAAACAATTTTAGTGGGGGCTCAGTTTCTCATAGAACCTTATATTAAATCGATCCTCCATTTTGGAACCACTCGCGTTGGGGTCGCTTTGTTTTGTTTTTTGGGGACGAATTGTTGCTCTTTTTTTTTTCTTCTTCAAGTTTTCTTCAGTTCTTACGATGACATCTTCCTCGGAAACTCCAAGAATGGATTTATTCAAAAATTTCGCAAAGGATTCAGTTGTTGAATATGCGTAAGCAAAAAGGTTAATTCCACATGATCGATTTAATTCCACAATTTTAGTGGGGGCTCAGTTTCTCATAGAACCTTATATTAAATCGATCCTCCATTTTGGAACCACTCGCGTTGGGGTCGCTTTGTTTTGTTTTTGGGGGACGAATTGTTGCTCTTTTTTTTTGTCTTCTTCAAGTTTTCTTCAGTTCTTACGATGACATCTTCCTCGGAAACTCCAAGAATGGATTTATTCAAAAATTTCGCAAAGGATTCAGTTGTTGAATATGCGTAAGCAAAAAGGTTAATTCCACATGATCGATTTAATTCCACAATTTTAGTGGGGGCTCAGTTTCTCATAGAACCTTATATTAAATCGATCCTCCATTTTGGAACCACTCGCGTTGGGGTCGCTTTGTTTTGTTTTTGGGGGACGAATTGTTGCTCTTTTTTTTGTCTTCTTCAAGTTTTCTTCAGTTCTTACGATGACATCTTCCTCGGAAACTCCAAGAATGGATTTATTCAAAAATTTCGCAAAGGATTCAGTTGTTGAATATGCGTAAGCAAAAAGGTTAATTCCACATGATCGATTTAATTCCACAATTTTAGTGGGGGCTCAGTTTCTCATAGAACCATATATTAAATCGATCCTCCATTTTGGAACCGCTCGCGTTGGGGTCGCTTTGTTTTGTTTTTTGGGGACGAAAAACTGAGCACCACGCTCCCACTAAAATTGTTAAATATTGAATTTTTTTCAAATTTTCTTTGTCAATCGGAAAGTTTAGGGTTTAATCGATAAGATTGCACTGAAAAAAGTTAAAAAAAAATGATAATCAACAAATTTACAGGTGGTGGTAATGGTGTACCGGCGAATGGTTCCAAAATGGAGGATCGATTTAATATAACGTTGTATGAAAAACTGAGACCGCCCTTAAAATTGTTTAAATATTGAAATTTTTCCAAAATTTTTTTTTTTTTTTGTCAATCGGAGAGTTTAGGGTGTAATCGATCAGATTGCACTCAAAACATTATTTTTTAAATTGAAAAACAACAAATTTAAAGGTGGTGGTAGTCTCCTTCAGGTCTGCCAAAATCCGTGTCAGTCAGTCAGTTAAGTGCCATACGTGAAACACGCTTGGGCGATCATGTCTCGAAAGAGACATAACTGACTGAGCAGAAGATTATCCCGCAGTAGGTTGCCATTGCTTTCTGCGGTAGACTGGTTGCCAGCCAAGGCTATAGAACCCAATCTGTCCTGTTATTTAACCCATAACTGGAAGGAAGAGACGGATTAATACCTTTCCCAAGGGTATTTGCGCGTAAGTGAATGCAATGAATATCGTCCGTGTATTAACCTTTAATACCAAATTCATCTTCCATACTTTTGGCCTGCTACCGTAAATCATCATTTTTCACATCTGATAAGGTGTTGACATCTGTAATAACAAGGCTACCGTAATTGAGAAACGTTCTTTTGAAAAATTTCAAGCAGTAAGCAAGCAATTCTTGTTTCAAGGGAATTTCAGGTAAGTTTAAATTTGTTAATTTGAATAAAATAATGTGTCAGCGAGAGGTATTTTATTTTTGTAAGATTTTTTAAAATCGAGAATTGGTTACTATTTACAAACGATGAAAGATGGCGGAAAGTTTGAAGCTTAAAAAAAATTTAACCTGAAATTTTTTGATTCCGATCAATATAATTTCGGTTTGAAATACACAGAGTATTTTGCTTACTGTAATTAGTAAATTTAATCTCTTGGCTTTCAATCAAAACTAAAATTATAACTTTTTTTTAAAAAATTAAATTTAAATTGAGGTATCGAAAATTGAGTGGAGGTGCCTATAACTATGCTGTTTTTTCGCGATTTAGTGGATGTACTTTTAATGAATTTGTAGGAATGAACCAAAATGACCTCAGGTCAGATACTACTACCATGCAGAGAATACATTGTTTCTTTTACCCTCTCTGTCTCTAAATAACTCCCAAGAACTAAGATACCCAAATCTATTCCCTTTTCTTTCTCTGCTACTATTTCTCCTTCCCCTACTCTCTCTATCTCCCTGACCCATGCCTGACCTAAAGGATTGGCCAGTCCCTCTCTGGCTTCTAAGCAGGCAACATGTGTTCTGTTGCTCCCAGACACTTAACACGAAAGTATGTAAAAATAAGAAAATAAAATATTCCTCTCAACGCTAATATTTGTATCCACTTCTTTGTCAATTATACCCACAAAGATACCAAAAAAAGAAAATATTACAATGGTGACCCCGACAAAAAGGACATTACAACCTCAAGAAACGAACTAATTTTACCAGGACTGAAAGGAAAGAAACACATTTTGGAGTCTTCAGGAAAATATACAAGTAGCAGTTAATTTCACGTCACAAACGTTTTTAAAGAGAACCTTTGACGTAAGTAAAACAAACTACATTTTTTTCCACCCTTCTTCAACGCTAAAAAAAAAAAAATACTTGAATATATATATTTTTACATACAAAAAAAAGAAAAAATGGAAGAATCCTCCTTACAACAAATTACAATAAAAACGCCGAAATTCATGGAAACGGTAGTGAATGGCTGGTTTTCCATTCTGGAAGCCCAATTCCATCTGCGGAATATTACAAATTCAACAACAAAGTTTTATACGGTTATATCATCTCTACCTGCAGAGGTGGTAGCTAAAATTACCAGATCACATTTTAGACGCAAAGAACTAAAATGCTCCTTAATTGAGGCTAATGAAAGAACAAAGCCTGAGTTGCTAGACAACTTAATGTCTACCAACACAATTACAGGCCGTCCATCTGCATACCTTCAAGAGATGCTTTCTATAGCTAAAAGGATAGGTGTCGGCGAAGAAATTGTTCTTCACAAATTTCTACAGGCATTACCCGCAACAATTTCCCCCGTCATTGCCTCCCAAAAAGAACTAAATTCATCCCAAATAGGAAAACTAGCGGACGAATTAATGCCCTTATTAAATAACATGAACGGAACAGCAACAGCATTCTCCACTCAGCAGCACACAGAAAGGAATAAAAACGTCCGTATACCGATAGGAATAAAACCCTACTTCCCAGACCAAAAAACTAAAATATGCAGAGCACACCTCTACTTTGCCGAGCAAGCAAGAACTTGCAAACCGTGGTGTAAATGGCCAAAGAAGCAGAACATCAAAATTTTACCAAGTTCGCGTCCACCCACACCACCACCAACAGCCTCGGAAAAACTAGTAGCGCGAACCAGGTCTGTCCCCTTGAGTTCGCCGCTACTACAAATCAAAGCACGATTAGGGACAACCGTATTACAATTTATAGTGGACACTGGTGCAAGCCTCTCAATAATACCGGCGTCCGCGTTAAAAGGCGTGACATTATACCCAACACCAGTATCACTCACCACTGCCAACGGAGAGAAAATACAATGCCACGGCCAAGCTAACCTGGAGATTGCAATACCGAGCTTAAGAAAAATCTTTTCCTGGACATTCGTGGTCGCTGATATCACCAATCCCCTCCTCGGAATTGACTTTCTAAATAACTTTGGCCTCACTATCGACTGCAAAAACAGGACAATTTATGATTCAGCAACAACCACTAAAAAGAAGTTGTTAGTAAACACTACTGCTCCTGTAAATGTGGTCATAGACGAAGCAAATATACCCACATTTATAAAAAACAGCTTAAATAAATACCCAGAAATTATCTCTCCTCACACCAACAAAAACAATACCTACTGCGGTGTTTACCACAGAATCGACACAGGTAGTCACTCACCAGTTTTTGCTAAATCCAAACAACTGTCTGCTGAAAAGCTGACTGCTACAAAAGAAGAATTTAAGAGACTAATAAATGAAGGTGTAATAACCCCTTCAGACAGCGAATGGTCAAGCCCACTACATCTAGTACCTAAACAGAGTGGAGGATATAAATACCACGCCTTAAACAGTATCACTAAAAGTGATAGATACCCCATCCCTAATATTAATTCTTTTACTGCTAAACTCGCTGATAAACAGCGATTTTCAAAAATTGATTTAATTTCAGCCTATCATCAAATCAAGATGCACCCCAATGATATTCCAAAAACTGCAGTTATTTCACCAATGGGACTTTATCAATATGAATTTATGCCGTTTGGATTAAAGAATTCTTCGGCTACTTTTCAAAGATATATGGACAGAATCTTTCGAGATACCGACTGTGTCTTCGTATATATCGATGATATCCTCATCTTCAGCGATGACGAACAATCTCATAAAAAAGATATTGACACAGTGTCTCGAATTCTACAAGAAAACAACCTAAAAATATCACTCTCCAAATCGATTTTCAACGTAACAGCCCTTGACTTCTTAGGCTTTAGAATTAACTCAAAGGGAATTACACCAACTGCAAATAAAGTAAAAGAAATAGAATCTTTTCCGTGTCCTAAAGATGCTAAAAGCCGACGTAGATTTCTTGGTATGGTAGGATTTTACAGAAAATTAATACCAGGATTGGCAAAGTTAGTTTTTCCTTTATCTGAGAGAATGCGACTAACACCGAAAGGATTAATCACCTTGAATACGTTAGAAAAAGAATCCTTCTCTACCATGACTAAAATATTGGGTAAGTTAACGGAATTACCCCATCCTCAACCAAGTTGTACACAATATCAACTGGTCACGAACAGCAGCAAATATGCAGTAGGTGCTGCCTTACATCAAGTCGTTAATGGAAACCCTAGGATTTTTCTCGAAGAAACTAACAGCAACACAGACAAGATATTCCACTTTTGATCGTGAACTTTTAGCAGCCTATTTGGCTGTATTACATTTTAGCCACCTCATAGAAAGTCGCGAAGTATTACTTCTAACAGACCACAAGCCAATATGCGGCGCATTTCACAGCCTAAAACCAGCAAAATCGGATAGGCAACAAAGACAACTAGCCATAATCACAGAATTAATCTCAGATACTGCCCATGTGAAGGGTGATCAAAATGTAGTAGCAGATTGTCTATCACGCCCAACATTTGCTGTACAGATCGATATGTACGACCTCCCAGTACTTGCAGATGCCCAAACAGCAGATACTGAAATACAGTCCTTCCCAGAATTAAAAAAATATACAATATCTGGAAAAGACCAATTAGTGTTGTGTGATACATCAACGCCATACCCCAGACCTTTTGTACCATGCACACTAAGAAAATCCATCTTCGATAGTTTGCATTCAGTGTCACACCCAGGTATAAAATCATCTATAAAAATGATTAAGGCTAGGTTTTACTGGCCTAACATGGATAAAACCATCAAAGAATTATGTGCATCATGCACATCTTGCCAACAGGCAAAAATATATAGACACACAAATCGCCAGTACAAACACTGAAAATACCGTCATCAAGATTCCATACTGTACACATCGACATAATTGGACCTCTACCGCCAGCAAAATGTTCCAGCAATCCCTACATTAATCCATGTCGATATATTTTAACATGCATAGATCGAACCAGTCGATGGATAGAAGCGCTTTTTTTATTGTTCACCCAATGCAAGGCTCAAGAGTTACTCAAGGTAGAGCATTCCTGGATAAAGCTGTTGCATAATTAAGACAAGGGGGGTAAGATTATGTGTATATGTAGGAAAGATAACAGTCGACCCTAGACTTAAAGAGGTTAAGATTATATATATAATTACGGAAATTAACAAATATTAACAAAACTTGGTTATAAACAACCGACAATTTGAAATGATTTGTTTGAACATTATTTTTTATCGATACTCGTATTTAGGTAGATATTCTGTTTATAATCAAACAGTATTATATATTTATTTCTACTGGCCTGATTATTTACGATAAATTTTTATTACAAAAATGTATCATTCAGCAGGATTAAAACCTGTGAACCCTATCTACATTAGTCATTCGTGGTTGAGAGGTCTAAGACGTGCCAGATCACATGGTGGCTTCACCTATGTGGATAGGAGTCAGAGGTTATTATTGAGAGGAAAACTCAACACATATTTAAATGGTTATAAATCAGAATTTAATTCCACAGTGTAAATTTACTTCCATTTTCTCTTTCAGACCGTTGAAAAATAAATTCACTCAGTGATATATTTATATATTTTTATATTTTAAAAACAGTAATATTTACACATTTTTCTTCAGCAATGAATTGAACACTCTTGGCTACTTGCATTTGTTTACATTATATATATAACATGCTAAAATCTGTCTTCCTTTTTCGTGTACCAATGGCTTGGAGGTGGATTCTCCGACTGATGTCAAGTCGGTCAAGTTTTGGTCCTGGTTAGAAGCAATCGGATGTCCGGCCGTACTGATGAGCTGTGATACGGCAAAACAGGACTGTATGCCAATGACATATATTAAATCCAACAATGAAATAGCTTGTAGATAAAATCCCAAAACCAGATTCTATTAATATTAAATTTATTAATATTAAAAATAATCCAGGTGGACGGCTCAATGTAAATAGTATTATCTATTTACAGAGCCAAATATTTATATTTGTATATTTTCTCATAAAACTCTGAAAAGTACATTCATTGTATGGGCATACAACAAATATAGTTTCAGAGTTTTATGATAATAATAATAATAATAATAATAATAATAATAATAATAATATATATATATATATATATATATACATATTTTAATTCAGATACTTCAATCCAAGGGAAAAAAGCAGGAAGGTAAATTCCAAAAAACCCGATCCTAATTAATATTAAAAATTTATTTTAATATTAAAAAATGATACAGGAAGAGAGCTCCATGTAATAAAATATTACAGAGCAAATATATATTAAAAAAGGATTAATTTAAAGATGTTGAAATTAATTCTTTGAAATTAATTCAAAGATATCGAAATGGCCATTCAACATCTTTGAATTAATCCTTTTTTAATATATATATATATATATATATATATATATATATATATATATGTCAACACAAAATAAAATCGTCGGTGATGGTGGATTTTATAATATTTCAGTTTAAACTACCTCTCTGAAGATGGCTCATGTGAGCCGAAAGCTTAGAAGAAAACCAATAAATAATTATCCAAATGTTGGAGAATTTTTGTCTTTATTTTCAACTGAAATTAAAGCAAAAATACGACGTTTAGAACGGCTCATGATTAAACATAATAGACATTCATTGTCTCTTATATTTAATAGCATATGTCTAGAAAATTACTTGCTGCCTCGATATACTAAATTTAAGTTACATGATGCCGCAGCGTTAAATGATCCCAGCGCTAAGAAATTGCAATGGAACCTCATAAAACGTCAAATGCACACAGCCAAACAGGAATTACAAGAAATCAACACTGAAATCGTACACATCAAAGAAATTTTACAGTCTTCTACCACAAGTGAAAAATTCAAGGAAATATTGGATTTATTATACAATACAACACAAAAGGAACATGAATCCCATAAACAAGTCATCCAAAAAAAGCTAAACAAATTATATAAAGGAAAAATACTCTTACCAAACATCAATGACAACTTCATTAACCTATCGGATTACCAACTTACTCCAGATGAAATAGAATTCCTTAATCTCGGACCAAATTTTCATGTCGCACAGAAACCTAATTCAATGTTTAAACAAATGGAAATTGAAGCTTTATACCAACAAATACTTCAACTCGAACAGGACAACCATATTACTACACAGGTAGGCTTAAAAGAATTACTCAAAGCTGAATCAATCAAACACCGTTACCATAAAAACCCTAATGATATTATAAATATGCCTCTCATAAAAGCAGCCACACATCTCAAAAATAACAAAAATATTGTTATCCGACGTGCCGATAAAACCAATACTTTTGTTATTTTAAACAGACAAGAATATTACTCCAAATTGCAGGCCATTCTCGACGATCACAACAAATTTAAAAAATTAACTTGTAATACCACAACCCAACTTAAAAAACATATTAATAAACTTATTACTGCAAACAATGCTGAAATAGGATCCTATAAACTTCAAAAGATTATAGGTGATTATCAGCCCGGCTACCTTTATGGAAATGTAAAAATCCATAAAAAAGATCATCCCCTCCGACCTATCATTTCTCAAATACCCACACCAATATATAACCTTTCCAAAACACTTAACAAACTAATTACTCCCTATCTTCCTGGTAGATATAGCATTAACTCCACGGACGAATTTTTACAGATTCTCCATTCCGTAAAACCTAATAATCAAATGATTGCATCTTTGGATGTTCAAAACTTATTCACAAATGTTCCCGTCCAGGAAACAATTGACATCATTATCCGTGATGTATACAACCATGCTACTCTCCCATCAATCAATATTAAACCCACTATATTAAAAAAACTATTATTAGCATGCACCACACAAGTACCCTTTCACGATCCCTTAGGCAATATTTATACACAAATAGATGGTATTGCGATGGGATCTCCTTTAGGCCCCCTCTTTTCTAATTATTATATGGCAAATCTAGAAAATAAAATAATTAATGACAACAATAAACCTTCTATATATGTAAGATATATAGATGACATCTTTGTTTTAGCTAAGAATATCGATCAAATTAAATATCTTAAAAACAAATTTGAAAGTCACTCCGTCCTCAAATTTACATTAGAACTTAATATTAATAACAAACTCCCATTCCTTGATGTATTCATTGATTCTAGCACACATAAATTTACTAATTCTCTATATAGGAAACCAACTAGCATAAATTCGTGTCTTCTTAATTATAATAGTGAATGTCCCCAACGATACAAGTTAGCTGTTATAAAAAACTTACTTCAACGCACACAAATGATATCTTCTTCAAAATCTATATTTTATAAAGAATTACACAACATTAAGCAAACGCTAGTCAATAATGGATTTCCTAACTCCGTTATTGATCAACAAATTAAAATGTATCTCAACAAACTTAACAATAGCTCTAACAATAATGATAATATTAATAATAATGGTTTACATCAAAATAAACATAACACTATTAACTTATACTATTGCAACCAAATACATAATAATTATAAACAAGATGAAAAAACTCTCAAAAACATAATACGTAGAAATGTTAAACCAGTCGAAAGTAATAATCAAATTAAACTCATCATATATTATAAAAAGTTTAAAACAATTGACCTCATAGTCTATAATAACCCAACAGGCACTAAACTAAATTCTTTACAAAAAACCAATGTAGTGTACCAATTTACATGCCCATTCAGAGATTGCATCTCTGATACTACTCAAAAACCTAGTACATATATTGGTTTTACCACAACCACGCTCTCCCGTAGACTTACATGTCATCTTTCTGATCAGAGTACTATTAAACAACATTTCTCTGAAAAACATAAACATGTAGGTAATATCAGACAGATTTTGGTCAACAATACGGTGATCCTTACTCATACACACAGTAAGAGGAACCTGCAGATATTGGAGGCCATGTACATCAAATCAAAACAACCAACACTCAATAAAATCAACTTTAAAACAGGAAATAACATATTACATTGCATTTGACTAGATGGTTTTGTTGTCATTTCGCGCTATCCCGCGGTGTGACGTCATAAAACCGCATCGCAAACTTAAGAACTGCGTTTATTATTTTTGGTAACTATTGCCGTTGCCAAGCGGAGTTTTATGTCAACACAAAATAAAATCGTCGGTGATGGTGGATTTTATAATATTTCAGTTTAAACTACCTCTCTGAAGATGGCTCATGTGAGCCGAAAGCTTAGAAGAAAACCAATAAATAATTATCCAAATGTTGGAGAATTTTTGTCTTTATTTTCAACTGAAATTAAAGCAAAAATACGACGTTTAGAACGGCTCATGATTAAACATAATAGACATTCATTGTCTCTTATATTTAATAGCATATGTCTAGAAAATTACTTGCTGCCTCGATATACTAAATTTAAGTTACATGATGCCGCAGCGTTAAATGATCCCAGCGCTAAGAAATTGCAATGGAACCTCATAAAACGTCAAATGCACACAGCCAAACAGGAATTACAAGAAATCAACACTGAAATCGTACACATCAAAGAAATTTTACAGTCTTCTACCACAAGTGAAAAATTCAAGGAAATATTGGATTTATTATACAATACAACACAAAAGGAACATGAATCCCATAAACAAGTCATCCAAAAAAAGCTAAACAAATTATATAAAGGAAAAATACTCTTACCAAACATCAATGACAACTTCATTAACCTATCGGATTACCAACTTACTCCAGATGAAATAGAATTCCTTAATCTCGGACCAAATTTTCATGTCGCACAGAAACCTAATTCAATGTTTAAACAAATGGAAATTGAAGCTTTATACCAACAAATACTTCAACTCGAACAGGACAACCATATTACTACACAGGTAGGCTTAAAAGAATTACTCAAAGCTGAATCAATCAAACACCGTTACCATAAAAACCCTAATGATATTATAAATATGCCTCTCATAAAAGCAGCCACACATCTCAAAAATAACAAAAATATTGTTATCCGACGTGCCGATAAAACCAATACTTTTGTTATTTTAAACAGACAAGAATATTACTCCAAATTGCAGGCCATTCTCGACGATCACAACAAATTTAAAAAATTAACTTGTAATACCACAACCCAACTTAAAAAACATATTAATAAACTTATTACTGCAAACAATGCTGAAATAGGATCCTATAAACTTCAAAAGATTATAGGTGATTATCAGCCCGGCTACCTTTATGGAAATGTAAAAATCCATAAAAAAGATCATCCCCTCCGACCTATCATTTCTCAAATACCCACACCAATATATAACCTTTCCAAAACACTTAACAAACTAATTACTCCCTATCTTCCTGGTAGATATAGCATTAACTCCACGGACGAATTTTTACAGATTCTCCATTCCGTAAAACCTAATAATCAAATGATTGCATCTTTGGATGTTCAAAACTTATTCACAAATGTTCCCGTCCAGGAAACAATTGACATCATTATCCGTGATGTATACAACCATGCTACTCTCCCATCAATCAATATTAAACCCACTATATTAAAAAAACTATTATTAGCATGCACCACACAAGTACCCTTTCACGATCCCTTAGGCAATATTTATACACAAATAGATGGTATTGCGATGGGATCTCCTTTAGGCCCCCTCTTTTCTAATTATTATATGGCAAATCTAGAAAATAAAATAATTAATGACAACAATAAACCTTCTATATATGTAAGATATATAGATGACATCTTTGTTTTAGCTAAGAATATCGATCAAATTAAATATCTTAAAAACAAATTTGAAAGTCACTCCGTCCTCAAATTTACATTAGAACTTAATATTAATAACAAACTCCCATTCCTTGATGTATTCATTGATTCTAGCACACATAAATTTACTACTTCTCTATATAGGAAACCAACTAGCATAAATTCGTGTCTTCTTAATTATAATAGTGAATGTCCCCAACGATACAAGTTAGCTGTTATAAAAAACTTACTTCAACGCACACAAATGATATCTTCTTCAAAATCTATATTTTATAAAGAATTACACAACATTAAGCAAACGCTAGTCAATAATGGATTTCCTAACTCCGTTATTGATCAACAAATTAAAATGTATCTCAACAAACTTAACAATAGCTCTAACAATAATGATAATATTAATAATAATGGTTTACATCAAAATAAACATAACACTATTAACTTATACTATTGCAACCAAATACATAATAATTATAAACAAGATGAAAAAACTCTCAAAAACATAATACGTAGAAATGTTAAACCAGTCGAAAGTAATAATCAAATTAAACTCATTATATATTATAAAAAGTTTAAAACAATTGACCTCATAGTCTATAATAACCCAACAGGCACTAAACTAAATTCTTTACAAAAAACCAATGTAGTGTACCAATTTACATGCCCATTCAGAGATTGCATCTCTGATACTACTCAAAAACCTAGTACATATATTGGTTTTACCACAACCACGCTCTCCCGTAGACTTACATGTCATCTTTCTGATCAGAGTACTATTAAACAACATTTCTCTGAAAAACATAAACATGTAGGTAATATCAGACAGATTTTGGTCAACAATACGGTGATCCTTACTCATACACACAGTAAGAGGAACCTGCAGATATTGGAGGCCATGTACATCAAATCAAAACAACCAACACTCAATAAAATCAACTTTAAAACAGGAAATAACATATTACATTGCATTTGACTAGATGGTTTTGTTGTCATTTCGCGCTATCCCGCGGTGTGACGTCATAAAACCGCATCGCAAACTTAAGAACTGCGTTTATTATTTTTGGTAACTATTGCCGTTGCCAAGCGGAGTTTTATGTCAACACAAAATAAAATCGTCGGTGATGGTGGATTTTATAATATTTCAGTTTAAACTACCTCTCTGAAGATGGCTCATGTGAGCCGAAAGCTTAGAAGAAAACCAATAAATAATTATCCAAATGTTGGAGAATTTTTGTCTTTATTTTCAACTGAAATTAAAGCAAAAATACGACGTTTAGAACGGCTCATGATTAAACATAATAGACATTCATTGTCTCTTATATTTAATAGCATATGTCTAGAAAATATATATATATATATATATATATATATATATATATATATATATATTCGTCATCCAGACACAAGCCTGTTTCACTGTATCACAGCTCATCAGGGTGTCTGGACATATCCACCTGCTTACAACCGGGATCGGGACTTGACCGATTTGGTGACGGTCGGAGTCACTAACCCCTAAGCCATAGGCGCATGGAATCAGAGAAGGGAAGTTTTGGCGTGTTATATATAAGCGGTGTATACACACGCCAATCACCAAGAGAACTCAATTCATTGCTGAAGAGTTATGCATAAATCACAGAAGTGGTAACTGTTTCTATTTAAATTTTTCTCTTTAGGGAGCTCAATCATAATGAGAGCATAATATATTAGTCATCCACATACAAGCCTACATTTTAATCATATATATATATATATATATATATATATATATATATATATATATATATATGAATAAAATGTAAATTCATGCAATCTCCTTCATTCTCGCCTCGACCAAAGAACTGGTGCGGGCGACAAAGCTAACCTTGCAGCCGAGCTTGGAAAGGACCTCCAATCCGTAGTGGACTGGGGTAAGAAATGGCTCGTAAATTTTAATGCTTCTAAAACGAAGCTACTATCAATTAATCATCATAGACAATCACACCTACCTCCTATTAGCATGGACCAGGCTTTCCTCCCAGAGAGTAAAACACTACGCCTCCTTGGTCTCACACTCTCAGCGGACCTCAAGTGGAATGACTTTATCGAACCCATTGCTAAATCCACTGCTATGAAAGTCGGTTCTCTGTGCAGGGCCCGGAGGTTTTTTACTATTCCAATGCATCTTTCAATTTCAGCGTTGGATTTTCAATCCTCTGTTAAAACACTTTCTAAACCTCTTTAGATTAAAGAACTGCTTGACTTAATCTGTATATAGCTACCCTGAATAGTTAATCTAACAAAAATAACTTTAAAAATTTGAAAGACTGTACAGCCCTACAGACATTGTTGTTTTGAAAATAATAGGTGAAAGCTGAACAATGAATGAAATTCATAAAATAATGTCACAAAAGAAAGCAAACATAATGGCTGCCAAACGTGATAAAAAATAAAACTAAAACCTGACATAATTGATGAAACTCAAGTATAATTCACTTCTAATGTAAAAGACACGAAAAGACTCGTTAGGAATTTATGGCAAAAAAAAAAAAGTAAAAAAACAGTTTTTTTAGTTGGAGAACAGCACTATAGTAAATAAAAAAAAAATAATAAATAGCCATTCATATATAAAAACACAGTGTGCATCCATATAATTTATAAACAATAAACTATGTAAAATATGTGTATTTTATATATATATATATATATATATATATATATATATCAGCATGCGGTGTAGATATAGAAGAATCCAAAGGATTATCCTGTACATACAGTGGTAGGATAACTCTCTAAGGGAGCTCTAAATATATATGTATATAAATACATATAGAGCAAACATAAGAAAGATTAAGGCAGACACATTGTTTCATGGTAGATCGGAATTATAGGCCTATTTCAGGCGAGCCATCGTCATCTTCCGTCTTTGTAGTGCAAAGGGTTTTACACAGATTTGTGTAAAATCCTTTGTGCATTAAAGGCGGAGGCTGATGGTGGTTCGTCTGAAATGGGCCAAACTTCCGATTTGCCATGAAGTGGTGTGTCTGCCTTAATTTTTCTTATATATATCATCTTTATTTAAATATGTTACGAAAAGTTCTGGAGATTAACGGAATGGATTTAACAACTGACATATTTGAACATTTTCTTTGATCAATACTCATATTTGAATAGATGTTCTGTGTTTAATTGAACAATATATATATATATATATATATATATATATATATATATATATTTCTACTAGCTTTGTTAGGAAAATGTGTGTCATTGTTAAGGGTCATAGGTTTCAATCCTGTCAAATGACACACATTTTCCTAAAAGAATTTCTCATAAATGATATTTAGAAATAAAAATATATATCAATACTGTTTAATTAAAAACAGAGTATCTTCTCAGATATGAGTACAGATTTAAAAAAATGTTCAAACAAATAAATTAAATATATACCCAAGTCAAGGACTGTTATGAATAGAATAAAATTCTATATTCAAAAAACACCATTCTTAAAAAAGTGCTCAATATAAAGTAGAACGAAAATTTATTTAAAATTTGTAAAGTTCCAAGTTTGTGTTAATCTGCGTGAAATGCTGAAAGTTAAATATATAAAGTTGATTGTGTGTGTGTGTGTGTGTGTGTGTGTGTGTGTGTGTGTGTGTGTGTGTGTGTGTGCAAATATAAAATTCTGACATCGGATGCAGTTTTATCTTTGTATTTATTTGTATACCTTTTCTAACAAAATGTAACACAAGGTCGTATTTGAAGTAGGGACTCACATGCACATACACCGATGGTCAAAGCCCTATTATCACTTTTTTTTTGGGGGGGGGGGGACACTTCAGGTCCTAGGTAATAGCACCACTCCACCATTAAAGGAGAGATAATGCCTGAGTGGACAATTCTCTGTTATTAAGTGTTGAACCCACAAAAATGCATGTTTTATCCTTTAAATCTTGCAGCATCTTGCCCATTTTAGTGGTTCGTCAGGGAAGATAACTAATTTTCATATTGAGTTTGAAAAATCATTTTTTTTAAACAAAAAACAAAAAGTGTTTTCTTATTCATTTCCACTCTGGTCATTCAGAATCTTTATTAATAAAAAAGTGTTTTGATGATGGATTTTATAAATGCTTAGTTATGCAACTACAAGTATCTTTCTATTCTGAACGTTGTAACTGCCTGAGCATTTAAATCACAGCATGAGAATCTTATTATAATTGTACTTGTCCCTCCCTTCATTATTTTCCACAACAATTATGACGTACCAGTTCCTCGTTGTCTGGAAAGTGGGGAAAGACATGACTTGGTTTCAGTGAGAAAGTGAATGAAAATAGAAGGGAAGATGGAATTGTTTAACATCTGTTTCAGTGAAATGAGAAAAGTTTTCATTTTCAAATCTTTTCATTTGTACCCCCTTGTTAAAATAACAACCAGCATTCATATTTGATTTTTATTGCAATATTTTATTGAAGTTGCTTAGCTCAAATATTTAACAATGATATGGAAATTTCTATAGATATTTTGTTGTTGTCAATCTTGTCATGCCATTTCTTGATCATTAACTTAAGAATTAAGATTCATCAGAATATTAAAATAGTACATCTTAAATTTTCATTGGTTAAAACTCGTAAAGGGATAGATTTACATATATTAGAAGCAAACCTCAGTTATCATCTTAGATGAAAACAAGAGAAAATTATCAAAAAGATTATAAAAACAAAATGTCTGACTGAAACGAGGATGCCATTTTGTCAGTTTGTTTCAAATATGTTGTTTGTAGCAAAGCAAAACAGAATGAGTTATTGATGTGAGGGCACAGCCTCTTCTGCCACATCACCTGCTCCACCCACGTCTATTGTACAGGTAAAGAGGCTCATACCTTGTTCCCTGTTTAGGATGTGGTTTCCGGCTTTCTCTTTTCCAATCTTTTCACTCTTTTCTTTTTTTATTTTTATTTTCAATTGGAGTAGATAGACTACAGTATCGCCCGGTTCACACTCCACCCATGTCTATTGAACAGGAGAAGAAGAGGCTCTTCCCTTGTTCCCTGTTTAGGATGTGGTTTCCGGCTTTCTCTTTTCCAATCTTTTCACTCTTTTCTTTTTTTATTTTTATTTTCAATTGGAGTAGATAGACTACAGTATCGCCCGGTTCACACTCCACCCATGTCTATTGAACAGGAGAAGAGGCTCATCCCTTGTTCCCTGTTTAGGATGTGGTTTCCGGCTTTCTCTTTTCCAATCTTTTCACTCTTTTCTTTTTTTATTTTTATTTTCAATTGGAGTAGATAGACTACAGTATCGCCCGGTTCACACTCCACCCATGTCTATTGAACAGGTGAAGAGGCTCATCCCTTGTTCCCTGTTTAGGATGTGGTTTCCGGCTTTCTCTTTTCCAATATTTTCACTCTTACGTAGCCCCCTGCACATTAGTGGCATTACCGCCTTGCTCGGTGTGATATGATTAAAAAAAAAATATTAAAAGTCCTAGGTAACATTAATTTACGATTTAAATTGAAAGCTAAAAAAATTCAAAATTCATTTCATAATTATACAACAGAAAAATGAAATTCTGAGAAATAAATAATAAATTATTATCATCAAAATTTTAAAAAAGTGAAAAATATTCTTGTAAATATTCATTATTCATCGAAAACATATTTTTCTAAAGGAAATAGTGTCTCAACTAAATCTTATTTATAAATAAAGAATCTCTCTTATAAATAAGTTTCAAGAGAGATTCTTTATTTAAAGCTTATAAATAAGCTTTAAATTGAAAGCTAAAGGATTAAATTTACTATTTCCAGTAAATAAAAAAAAACTTGTGTATTTAAAGAAGAACTTATATTGACTGGAATCGATTTTTCTTTGACGTTAAAATATAAGTTAATGTTATCCAGGATTTTATTCCGATTAAATAAACTGAACTTCCAAAAATTAAAACATAATAAATCTTTACTAATTAATATTTAACTATTCGTTTGCTGCTTAAATATACTTACCACCACAAACTTTCGAAAAATATCTGATAAATGCATTTTACAAAATTTAAGTATTTTATCTGAATTTTAATTTTGGTTCCATTTGAAAGATTATAACGCAAAATACGAATTAAAATAAAAATTAATTTCCATGTATGAAAATAATTTTAGACATTTTTAAACAATTGGTACGTTTTTTTTATCGTCACTCATTCAGGCGTCATTTAATGCCTAAAAAGCTAACAAATTTCTATTAAATTTTAAAAAGCAAACAAATTTTTAAAAATGAAAAACCTTTATTGTCGTTTTAATTTTAGCTTTAACTGAAAGCTAAATGACTAATTTTATTATTTCCAGTAAATAAAATACTTCGATCCATTTCAAATAGAAATTATATCGATTGGAATTGGAATTTTACTATGATTACAATTACAATACATTATCCATAATAATTTAATAAAACACGTTATTTGCTTTCAGATGGGATCAGAAAAATATTTTGGAGATATCATGTAAGCTAAGATTAAATTTACTATTTCAAGTAAGGAACAT
Organism: Ascarosepion bandense; assembly: GCA_037127315.1. Taxonomy (NCBI): domain Eukaryota; kingdom Metazoa; phylum Mollusca; class Cephalopoda; order Sepiida; family Sepiidae; genus Ascarosepion; species Ascarosepion bandense. The sequence continues at coordinate 374,594 of JBBBDQ010001266.1, read as the reverse complement.
CCTGTGGTGTATTTGCAACCGAAATTATATTGATTAATCGATTTTTGTACCTAAAATAGTTGCCTATAGCCCCTTATTTTAGTCGCTGTTTATGTAATTTTCTGCATGAAAATATCTTCCAAAAATAAAATATACTTTTCTGAAATTTTATTTGAGAAATATTAGTTGATTTCAGTTATAATTCATCTGAGTTGTAAAAAATAAAATGTATGAAATTAACAATTGAAAGCGACGACAATTTACCCATCGTATAATATGTACAAACATTTTATTGTTTCAATATCGCCGAAAATAAGAAAATTTCAATCATGAAAAAATCTTGTTTTTATTGATATGTACTTCAGTTTCTGACACATTTCTTCACATTGAAGTAAGTATATTTGTAATTTTTGCCTCAAATTTTTCAAATGTTTTCTAAGGTTTCAGAAAATTCTTAATTCTGTTTGTTTTACAGAAGATAAACAAAATTTTATCCTAATTTCTTTTTATTATCGGATACGAATGTAATTAGTATAATTCCGATTAATTATTCTGCTAATTAACAACTAATATTTAACCATGGCAGCCATGAACATTTGATGACATTCATTTTCTTCACTGGTTACGTAAACAACAATTTTCTTGCCGAAAACAGGTTTTCAAAAACGTGACAAGCAGAAAAGTGAAAGTGTTTCCACCCCAAACAAAGCAGAATTTTCGACACACCCTTCTCGGTGTGAGTCAGTATGTATGTCTATATATCTTTCTAAATATAATTAATTCTCTTTCTCTTTTCACCCCTGCTCTCTCTCTCTCTCTCTCTCGGCCAATTTTGTTCAATTTATATAAGAGAAAAAAAATGTCCAAACTGAAATTGAGGAGGGAGAGATTAAATATATGTAATAATTTTTTTTATAAACCCTAACGCAAATATTATTAAATATTATAAAAAACACACAAACTCACCCACGTATAGTTATTTTTTTAGTTTTTGTTCATCATTACATTTGACCAGTACTCAGTTATATTAAAAGTCCTGGGTAACATTAATTTATGATTTAAATTGAAAGCTAAAAAAATTCAAAATTCATTTCATAATTATGCAACAGAAAAATGAAATTCTGAGAAATAAATAATAAATTATTATCATCAAAATTTTAAAAAAGTGAAAAATATTCTTGTAAATATTCATTATTCATCGAAAACATATTTTTTCTAAAGGAAATAGTGTCTCAACTAAATCATATTTATAAATAAAGAATCTCTCTTGAAACTTATTTATAAGCTTTAAATTAAAAGCTAAAGGATTAAGTTTACTATTTCCAGTAAATAAAAAAAACTTGTGTATTTAAAGGAGAAATTATATTGATTGGAATCGACATTTCTTTCTTAAAATAGCCGATTATCTCACTTTTCTTGTCTTTCATCGATATGTAATTTTTTGTACGAACAACATCTTACAAAAATAAAATATCTGTCAGTTAGTTAAGTGCCATACGTAATATACGCGTGGGCGATCATGTCTCGAAAGAGACATGACTGATTAGGCAGAAGATTTTCCCGCAGTAGGTTGTCATCACTTTCTGCGGTAGACTGGTTGTCAGCCAAGACTATAAAACCCTATCTATCCAGTTATTTAACCCATAACTGGAGAAAAGAGACGGATTATTATATTTCCCAAGGATATATGCGCGTAAGTGAATGGAAAGAATTTAACTGAAATTCGAACTCGGCTCTCCAGTTTCTCATTCCAAGTCGATATACTTTTCTGAAATTTTATTTGAGAAATATCAGTTGATTTAAAGTATAAATAATCGGATTAAAATATCTTTTTACGTTGAGTTTAAAATAACACATGAATGCATTTTTAAATCAAAACAGTAGAGAATGTTATTTCCGAATTACAGAATGTGAATTGCATCATGGTGCTCATTTTCTCATACCGGTGCCCAACTGGCCCCACTATTTCTGCAATCGCCAAAATTAAAAACAAAAATGTTTCCGTGAATTTAAAAAACAAAATATAAAATGGCTACGAAAATATGATCATGAGTGCAGAGGACAATGTCGTCACTTTTTTATTACTATAGATCTATATAAAAACTTCTTTTCTATATTCAAAACGGAGTCAAAGTTAAAGTAATTTCTGAAAAACTTTTTAAAGTTCTATATCTTCTACAAATCTTTATTTCTTGTCAAATATAAATCGAAAAAATCAATAAAATATTTCAAATATTCGAAGGTAACTTTTTAAAGGTTTGTTTAAAAATGTAAGAAGATCTACAATCATTTGAAATTGACGAGAAAAATGAAATGAAAATCAATCCAGCTCGATTAAAATAAAATGTAAAATGATAGAATACAAAGACTAAAGTTATTAGTTTGTAAATATGAAAAAAATAAAATAAAGAGAAATTATTAGTAATATAAATAATATAACACTGACTAGAAGACTGACTAGATAAAGTTTTTTTTTTATTTAAAACAACGAGAAAAAGGGAAACTTGTTTTCTTGATGAAATTCAGAGAAATGTGAGGTAAACAAAATTTAGGTTCCCCCATTAAATTACCGAAAAAAAGCTTAGTATGAAGATAAAAGGCCCAGACTTAATAAAAATGAACTTTTCCCGTCACAATTTTTATGTTATTATTAAGAGGGAAGTATTTTTAATTATTTTTTTTTTAATTTTTTTAATCGCTTCGAACACATTCAAAATTTTGCTAAAGAAACTTGTTTTGATTTTCGTTGGCGGGAAACCAAATCGTCAACGGAATTTACAATGGAAAATGGAATATTAGGCAACGCAGTTTCTTTTTCTGGTAAAAGACACATTAATTTAGAAATTCTTGCAAAAATCTGATAATTGTAAGATTTTAATGAAAAAAAATCAGGACATATTCACAAATGAAGGAAATTATATTTGAAATTATTATTTTTACAAAATTACGAAAAATTTTTTTTTTCACCCACCTCCTCCGCGTAAATTCATGAAATTTTAAGAAGTTCAATTTTGTTCGGAAATTGGTTTTATTAGTGAAACGTAAGATACATTGGGAAATGTAAATCATTTGCCTTTATTTCTGAAAATATCCTCCTCCCTTTAGTAAAATAAAAAAATGTAATAAAACTATGACATTATTTAATTTGATAAGCTTTTAATTGCCTTTATAAATAATATCTATTAAGGACATTATAGTCTCAAGAAAACAAATTTCGAATAATAATGAAATTTTAAAATAATTTTTTAAATTTTTTTTAATCATAATAATTAATAAGTTTCATAAATATTTTAAAAATACTTCACAGTTTCTTTATCGTTAGCTTATTAACACATTAAGAGAAGATTTTATTTACTAATTGAAAACTGAAAAGTTTAATACAAATCGTCGTGCCTTCGTATTTTTAAAATAATTTTTATTTTTTTTATGTATTTGAAGTTTGTTTTTGGATGGTAATTTATTGTATGTGTACAATCAACTGAAGCTCACTAGGAAGGATATGAGTTCTTTTTCTCTGTCCCTCTTGATTTCAACCTGTCCACTGAGTATCAAAGTTTCTAAGCACTCTTTTCTCATTTTATGCGCTTGATTTATAAATTAAATATGAATTCGATTTTAAAAATAAAACTTCCACGTAAATAATTCCCGATTTTTATTTTTTATTTTTATTCGACATTTTCGTTTTATTTACATATAAAATGATACTTGATAGAATGAAATTCGATTTGATTCAGATTTATCAAAAATCTCAAGTCTATTTTTCTTCTATAAATTAGTTTTCAAATTATTAATTTTTTTTTAATTTTTAAAGTAAAAGTTTACTAGAAAATCAGAATTTGCTCCTCTTTCGTCGATAGATGTTCTCTCTCCCTTGCTTCTCTCTTTCCCTCGTCTATATGTGTGTATAGTTGTAACTTTATTGATTCATTTATTTGTGAGTGTATCTATATATATTTAAGAATATATATATATATATATATATATATATATATATAGGAAAAACGACTCAAAAATTGTAAGTTTAAAAATGTATTATATATATATATATATATATATATATATATATATATATATATATATAATTTTTTATGTATATATATGAGAGCGCATGTCTATAATAGTATTAAATTTATTGATCATGATATTTGTGTAAGTATATATATATGTGTGTGTGTTTCTGTGTATGTGTGTGTGTGTGTGTTTGAGTATATGTTTCTATCGGTAAGTTTTAATTTAACAGTAATTAATTCCTGTTTTGAAAAGATATACACATTTTTACTCTCTCTTTCTCTCTCACTCATTCTCTCTCTTCAATTTTAGGTTAGAAAATGTAAGAGATTTGGCCCCTCTCTCATGGTTACTTGTTCGTTCCCTTGCTTCTCTCTTTCCCCACTCATCCTCCCACTTATAACACGTCAACCAAAACTCCAGTGACGTGTTATGTTCTCGTCCAATCAAATGCCTTATATTCCAGTGACGTCATCCGTACGTCCTTTGCGCTTTAACATTCGTTCCAGAAAATTCGACCAAGAAACTTGTTTAATTTTTGTCTCCCGTTTTTTTGACGAAAACCAATTTTCACCCAAATTGAAATCAAAATCAAGTGTAAGTAAGAATTTTCTCCATTTCCAAATCATCCAATCTTCTTAAATGTTTCCTTGGACATAACAAAACTCCCCAAGATTTTTTTTTAATCATTTCGCCCACAAGAAAGCAAAGATAAAGCGACATTTTTTATTTTTGTGAAAGAAAAAAAGGAACCCCGCCCTATTTTTTTGTCTGTCTTCATTTTCTACTTTTTTCGTTGGAAAATCAGGGAAGGATTCAAAATCACAATTTAGGGGTCATCTCTTTAATTAAAACTACAATTTTTAATCTCAAAAAATTTAATTTTTGGTTCCTTTTTTCTTCTTTTTTTTATTCATCGAAATTGTTTTTTTCTCTTTATTTTTTCATATATATGGTTTAAAACATTTAAATTTCATTTACACTTTTGCGTATTTAATTGTGCAAAATATATAAAATTAGAAAGAACATATGTAATGTTTCTTTCTATAAGCATAATAAATTACAATATATCTCTAAATTTAATACTGAGATTTTAAAATATTGTCTCTTTATTAAGAAAAGGACAATTTTAAATTGTTACGTTAAAATTAAAAACGTAAATTAATTACTTAATATAAGTAACACAGCCGGTGTAAGGGAAATAATTTACTCCAAATTTGTCGGCTGCTTTCAAACAGAAATGTCATTTCATTTTCATTTATCATATAATATTATTAATAATAATTAATATCTGTTACGCTTTTGTTTTAAGGAAATTTATTGCAAGACACTTTTGTAAATTTGTTTGAATAAATTTGGTGTTGAATTGTATCCACGGAATTAGTAATTTCTATACAAAAAGTAGTAACAGATACATTTTAAATCCTGTTTACAGCGTTAAGCAGATAAGTAGAAAAATTTGTCCCTCGGTGGGTCAAACTTCTTCCACTCTCTCTTCTCTTTCATCTTTTATTTTATTTTATTTTATTCAAATGCATTTAGATGTGTCAAGACTTGTCAATCAACATTTCAAATTATGTAACCATAGAGATAAACATTTGGGTTAGGAAAGCGGGCAGGATGGATTCGATCTAGACATGTCACTTTTAAATTTTGTCTGGGTAAAATACATAGTGGGACCTTAGATTTTTTAAATGGATAGACAATAATTTTTATCAGGAGGTTTGATTTTAGGTTGTTTTTTTTTATTATTGAGCAAGATTTTTTTATTTTACTATTTACAAGTCATTTCTCCTCCCCTCGTTATAAATACATATATTTATTTTAACGTTCCCCCTATTTTTGCTCTTCATTTTCGTTGCTGTTTTTCGTTTGATTTTTGTGATTCCAACGATTTTCTCCTGATGAAATGTTGGTCGAAAAATCTCTAGAAACTATAAATAAATTCCTTGTTTTTAAAGTTATATATATATATATATATATATATATATATATATATATATATATATATATATATATATATGCCTGTGTATGTATAGTTGTCAATTTATTTTTTCATATATATGGTATGGGTAGATATATTGGTGCGTGTTTGGATCTGCAATATTCAATGGTATTTCCTGTTTTTAAAAGATGTAACATACTTTTACTCTCTCTATATATATATAAGAATGTGTGTGTCTGTGTGTGTGCACTTATTTTTTTTAAATTTAGACACGTCAGAATAAATTAAAAATTGTATTGTTTGAGAGTGCGTGAGAGTAATTGAGAGAGAGAGAGAGAGAGAGAAAATGGACATGTATAATTAATATTAATAATAATTATCCATCAATAAAAAGAACGGATTAGTATAATAGTTAAATATATTTAAAAAGAGAAGGAAAGGAAAAGATGGCCTTTGACATTTGATCGAGGTAAAAGGTCATCGAAATTTCCTGATGAATCATAATTTCTTTACTACTTCACATTTCTCCGAATTTTGCAAAGAAAACTAGTTTCACTTTGTCGTTGATTCAAACCAATAAAAAAAAACTTTATCTAGTTTTATTATTTATATTACTAAATACGTTTTCTTTATTTTAATAACAATTTTCATATTTAAAAACTTTTTTCATGTCATACATTTTTTTAATTACAGTTGGATTGATTTTATTGCAGTTTTCTAGTCAATTTCACAAAAATCCTCTTAAACAAATCTTGACATATTTACCGTCGAATATTTGAAATATGTTATTGATTTCTTTTCTTTCGATTTAAATTTGACGAGAAATGAAATAAATATGAATTCTATTTTGAAGCTAAAACTCCCACGGATATAATTCCCGATGTTTTATTCGACATTTTCCTTTTATTTACATATAAAATGTTTCTTGATGGAATGAAATTCGATTTAATTCAGATTTATCAACAATTTCAAGTTTATTTCTTCTATAAATTCTTTTTGAAATTATTAAATTTTGTGAATATTTAAAGTAAAAAGTTTACGAGAAAAAAGAATTTGCCTCTCTCTCATCGTTAGATGTTTTCTCTCCCTTGCTTCTCTCTTTCCCCGTATCTATCTATCTATCTATCTATCTATCTATCTATCTATCTATCTAACTATCTATCTATCTGTGTGTGTGTGTGAGCGTGTATACACATACATATGTATTGGAGTGTATATATATATATATATATATATATATATATGTGTGTGTGTGTGTGTGTGTGTGTGTGTGCTTCCTCTCACTTATAACGCGTCAACCAAAACTCCAGTGACGTGTTATGTTCTCGTCCAATCAAATGCCTTATATTCCAGTGACGTCATCCGTACGTCCTTTGCGCTTTAACATTCGTTCCAGAAAATTCGACCAAGAAACTTGTTTAATTTTTGTCTCCCGTTTTTTTGACGAAAACCAATTTTCACCCAAATTGAAATCAAAATCAAGTGTAAGTAAGAATTTTCTCCATTTCCAAATCATCCAATCTTCTTAAATGTTTCCTTGGACATAACAAAACTCCCCAAGATTTTTTTTTAATCATTTCGCCCACAAGAAAGCAAAGATAAAGCGACATTTTTTATTTTTGTGAAAGAAAAAAAGGAACCCCGCCCTATTTTTTTGTCTGTCTTCATTTTCTACTTTTTTCGTTGGAAAATCAGGGAAGGATTCAAAATCACAATTTAGGGGTCATCTCTTTAATTAAAGCTACATTTTTTTTTATCTTTAACAAACAAATGAAATTTCTAGAAGTTTTTTCTCTTTTTTTTTTATTTATTCGTCGAAATTGTTTGCTTTTCTTTCGTCGTTTTTATTTCGCTTGGATAAAATTTGTAATAATTCGGAAAACTCGATCGGTTTATCCATTTATTTATTTAAAAGAAAAGAAATTCCCATTTCTCTTCTTTTTATAGACGGAAATCTTTCTGTGAAAATAAAACATTTTTCATCGGTTCGTCTGTCTGTGTAAAACATGAAAAAAAAATGTCCCTCTTTTTCTCTTTGAAAAGTTTTCTTCATTCATGAAAATCTTTTTATATATAAAAAAAAATGTCAAAATAAAACAATTTATATATCAGTCTGTCTATCAATCTATCGGCCGGTCTGTCTATTAAAAGAAAAAAAAAACCCGCTCTCTCTTTCAGACAATTTTTTTATCTGTCTGTCTAATAAGCAGACGATAACCGGCCGCCATAATAAATTATTTAACATCTGATAATATATAAGTATGGCACAAGGTCAATAAAAATAAAGATCCGGCTGCGAAAGAAAATTTTCTTTAGAAAATCTTTTCTGCATTAATAAAAATATTTTTTATAAAAATAAAACAATTTCTATCATTCACTTAAAGTCTATTTATCTCTCAATCCATCATTGACAAAAATATTTAAGAATTATTATTGTCTGTCTGTAACGGATTGTTAATTAATTTATTGTTCTGTCTGTCTATTTAAAAAAAGAAAAGAAAAATAATCTCCCTCCTTCTTTTTCTTAAAGTAAATTTTTTTTTGTTTTGATGAATGAAAAAAATCTTTTATTCAAAAAATCCAAAATAACATTTTATATCAGGCTGTCTATCGATCTATTTATTTATCTGTCTGTCTGTCTAAATCCCTAGCGCTTAATTTTTAATTAAAAAAGGTTTAATAAGCTAATGACAGCCGCCATATTCAGTTATTTGATGGACATGCAATATATAGTATGGCACAAGGACAATAAAAACTGGAAAGCTTTTTATATATTTTTTGACGATTTTTGTTGAATTATTGACCTTGTGCCAAACTTAGCTGTGATAAATGAAGATAATTTTTCAAAAGTGTTCGAAGTACGTGTATTTTTCGAAGAAAGTAAAAAAAAATCATCTGTAGAAAAAGAAAAAATATTTTAATGGATGAAAGAAGAAAGTTAAAAGTGATTGTGAAAGCGTCAAATTAGAAATCCCTTCCCCCTTTGTCTCTTTCTGTTTCTTTTACCCTTTCTTTCTTCCTCCCTTTCTTTCTTGATAAATCACTCTATCCTTCTTTTGACCCTTTTTTATTTTTCTTTCCAGATTTTCTGAAGGAATTTTTAAAATGGCGGCCAGTTTTAATGAAGAAAGATTTTTGTGTTCGAACTGCGACCAAAATTTGGATTTCTACTCGAAGACATTGGCATGTCTTCATTCTTTGTGTCGGTCCTGCCTTGATGCCCGATTTGAAGCAGCGACACAGGACGACGTCAAATGTCCCCAATGCCACACCCCGGTGGGGACACGCGACAGTTTAAGACTTTCACCATTTTTGGTGAAGATTATGACGCGCCAAAACCTGGAATTAAAAGAATGGAGATGCGACGTGTGTTTTGAAGAAGATGGCACCGAATCGACCGTCAAGATTTGGTGTCCAGATTGCGAAAAACTCTTGTGCCAGAAGTGCGAGAAATACCATAAGAGGTTACTTCCCGAACACAAATCAAAAGACATTGGCGGCATGTCGAGGGGTGAGGCCGTGGGGGTCCTCACGACGGACGAGTGTCGCCTACACCGCAAACGGAAGGACGCCTTCTGTGCCCGGTGCAACCTTTGCCTGTGTGACGCGTGTTACGAGGATCACGTGACCGCTTCCCCCCAGTGTCCGCCTCGGCCGCTGTCCGTGAGGGAGGAGGCGTTGAGGGAGAAGACGGCCGGCCCCACCCTGGAGCAAGAACTCCGCCAGTTGGAAACCCAGATCCTTGCAATGAACGAACAGACGAGGCGATCCATTGACCAACTGTCAATGGATTGCGACTTGAAATGTTCCGAAATGTGGGAAGAGTTCGAGACGTTCGTGGAAGAGACACGTCGGTGTTTGAAAGAGCTGTCCGACAATATGAGAAAGCCGTTAGAAAAATGGCACCTCTCCCTAAAGGAGGGAGAAGACCTTTTGAAAAAGGTCAAGATTTGGCGCCATAATGTTGACCAATTGTTGGGGGACGACGCCGAAGACGGGGACGTCGTTTGTGGATTACGGTTGGTGGGAGCGGAGCTTAGATCGCGGCTCCCACAATCGTTTGCCCCCCTCCACCAAAAATCGGAATTGACGGAAACATTTCCATTTTCGAAATGGTGTCACGAATCTTTGGAGTCACTCAGAAAAGAAATTTACGAGTTTACGAGGGTCGGGACATCCGGGGATTTACAGCTCCAAAAAGAATACCGTCTCCACGGTTCGAACCTGGGGTGGATTCCCTCGATTCTCGCCACCGACGAAGACGATCATGTCTTTCTCTGCGATTGGTACGACTTTTCGGTGAAAGAATTCGATGAATCTGGTCAGTTGATTGGCAGATGTGAATTGACGGACGGAGGAAAGAGATTCACCCCCTGGGACATTTGTCGCATTTCCGATGACATTTTCGTCGTCGTCTGTTGTCATTGGAGTTGGGGTGAGGGTGAGGGGGGCAGAATTTTCTTTTTGAAGAGAAAAAAACGCCCCCCCCTTTTTAGAAAAACAAAAAACAATTGACACAAAAAATCATTTTATTCTTTGTGTCAATTTCAACAACAAATTTTCACTTGTGACTGGGAATTTGAAGAAATTGTTTGTTTTTCGGAAACCGGAGCCGAAATCAAAAGAATTCACCTTGGGGGGTGGGAGGGGGAGGGGAGGTGGGGTGGTGGTGGTGGTGACCCCCTCCTTCGTTCCGATCCGACGACTGGGAATTTGTGGGGGTCGAGACGTCAAAAGTCAAAAATCTTCCTTTTTAATCAAGAGGGAGAAATTCTTAAAAAAATAGAATTTCAAGAAAAAATTGTGAATTTCACTCCAAATAAATTTCAACTTTTTTATTTTGCTACAAACGAAGGAATTTTTTCCGCTTTGTCGGAAAAAAGTTCTGTACAAATTCCCACAAAAATCACAAAATGCAAATCTTTTTCTTTCCCAACAAAAATTGTTTATTTATTTTCGAAACGATGAAAAACATTTAATAAAAATTTTCAAAATTCGTTAAGAAAAAAGAATTTAAAAAATGGAAATTTATTTTTAATTTTTCAAATAAAATGAATTTAATTTAATTTTTGTGTTGTTTTCATTTTTTATTTCTGAAATTTTAAAAACCTTTTTTATGATTTCAAAATATGAGTAAAAAATATTGAAAAAATATAATGTTTCGTAATATGAATGAAGACAAAAAATCATGTCTCCATTTCTGAGATGAGGAAATATTTACATTATTCGGACGATTGTCCTCATCTTTGTTGTTATTTGTACGACGTTTCAGCCGTTGTACTCTGAGGCCTTCTTCAGGGGCTAAGAATTTCGAACAAAACCTTTTTCTTTTTTCACAGCTTTTTCTCCGACCATCAATGGTTGACAGAAGATGTGCAAATAAAGTTGGTTTTATTAGACTTTTTTTTCTGTCTGTAATTTTTTTTGTGATGTCTGTCAATTTTCTGAATTTTTTATTTCTTTATTTTTATTTGCCGTCGAAAAGAAATTAAAAAATTTATTTTCAAAGAAATTGGAGAGAAAAAGCAAAGAAAAGTTTCGGATGATTGTATTTTGTCGTTAAAATTTCAGACGGAAATTCCAAGGAGGTTTTTCATGGTTTCCAGCAACAATTCGAGATTTCATTCTATCTTTTTGAAATTTAGGGCAAAAATTCTAGAATTAATGACAATTAATAGCTTCTAAAAATCAATAAACCGACTTTAAATTCAAAACCATGTCTGTATCGTCGGGTTTTTAACTCTTTCTCTCATTCCACCCCTTCTCTCTCTCTTTCTCCCTCTTTCTCTTTTTCTATTTTATTTTTCAGGATCTGAGAAAATATAAAGCAGCCCAAGGGAAATAACTCTGCTTATATTTGGGTGGTGTTTCTCTCCCTTAAACGAAACATTCTTTTAACGATATTTAAAAAGAAAACCATAATGACAGCAACTCAACAAGACTGTTAGCTTATGCCTGTCCCGTTAGGCGTTAGTTTGGACCAACACCTTAGACTGTTAGCTTGTTACACTCCCACTGACTGCTACATTTTTCAAGCCCCACTGTGCGTCTTCATCGCCAAATGTTTTCTCCCCGACCATGGGTAAAACAGTGACGATTTAAACTGGCGACTATCCGAGATGTTAAATAATATCTCCTTCTAAGTAGTCGTGGCTCTCCCCATCTTCCATTTCTTTGCAAATCAAATGTTGTCCTTATATATCTCTCCTAATCCCCTTTGTGCAGTCCATCAAGTGAGACTCTCTAACTGGGTTACGCATTCCTCAATTCTACCTCTCACGTTTTCGGTAAGTCTTCGTGTGAAGATTCTCGAAAAATAAGGCAGTCATGGCTCTCGACATCATCTCTTGTTATTAATAACATACATGGTCATGGCTCTCCCAATCATTCATTTTTCGTCTCAAACGTGTACATGGTGCCCCACAACTTCCCCTTATAATGTGTAGTGCGACAGATAATATGCCGCAATCATTTCTTTTCACGTGAAAATCGAGAGTGCGATAAATAAATTGTCGTAATTATTTATTTTTATTTTCTTGTTCGTTTCCACGGACTGTTAGCTTGTATCAGGGGGATCAGTTTTCTATTGTTGTTAAGTAATAAACTGATCCCCCTTGCATTAACACCCCTTAATATAATTGGTATTTTTCTTACGACAATGGCGTCCTTAATAATTCCCATTTATAAATCAAGTATTTTATTAAATTATCTAAGCAACAATTCACGAAACATATCAATTTTTCACTTATTTTTATCGAAATATTTTCGGAACGGGACGAATTTTCAGTCTGCAAAGTTTTGTTTTTTTTAATTACAGATTCGAAATTACTGGAATTTTTTTTCTTTTCAATCCGATAATTTCTGATCTTTAACGACTTTTTTCGAACAGGAGTAGCGATTTTGACTTTCATTTCGGTGACACCAATAATATTATATCTAAAAAGTAACTAATAAATGTCTATGGTATTGCTTTCATGTTGAAATCCTATCCTTATAGAGTGAACTGTTTATTAATGACTACATAATGACAGCAACTCAACAAGACTGTTAGCTTATGCCTGTCCCATTAGGCGTTAGCTTGTACCAACACCTAAGACTGTTAGCTTATGCCTGTCCCATTAGGCGTTAGCTTGTACCAACACGTAAGACTGTTAGCTTATGCATTTCCCATTAGGCGTTAGCTTGTACCAACACCTTAGACTGTTAGCTTGTTACACTCCCACTGACTGTTACATTTTTAAAGCCCCACTGTGCGTCTTCATCGCAATTTTTTTCTCCCCGACCATGGGTAAAACAGTGACGATTTAAACTGGCGAATATCCGAGTTGTTAAATAATATCTCCTAAGTAGTCGTGGCTCTCCCTATCTTCCATTTCTTAGCATCTCTAATGTTGTCCTTATATATCTCTCCTAATCCCCTTTGTGCAATCCATCAAGTGAGACTCTCTAACTGGGTTATGCATTCCTCAATTCTGCCTCTCACGTCTTTGGTCAGTCTTCTGTGTGAAGATTCGCGAAAAATAAGGCGGTCATGGCTCTCGACGTCATCTCTTTTTATTAATAACATACATGGTCGTGACTCTCCCATTCGTCTTTTTTTCGTCTCAAGCATGTACATGGTGCCCCACAACTTCCCCTTATAATGTAGAGTGCGACAAATAAAATGTCGCAATTGTTTCTTTTCACGTGACAATCCAGAGTGCGATAAATAAATTGTCGTAATTATGAAATTTTTATTTTCTTGTTCCTTTCCAGTCGCATTCTTCTTTCGAATTTTCTTACTTCATGTGTTTCATGATAATCCTGTGTGCGATAAATAAATTGTCGCAATTCGTTTAAAAGAATCTCTAGAGTGCGATAAATAAATTCTCGTGTTCATTTTTTGTCCTTTTCCTCGGGCCGTTATCTTGTACCAGTATCACTGGTTTATCGAATTTTCTTACGTCATGTGTTTCATGAAAATCCTGAGTTTGATAAATAAATTGTCGCAATTATTTCTTAAACAAAAAAATCTTAGAGAGGGCGATAAGTAAATTGTCGTATTATTTTTATTTTCTCTTTTCCACGGACTGTTAGCTTTTACCAGTCGCATTAAAATAAGTACACAATAATATAATTGGAATCGTATATAATTAAATCTTGTGTTACGTGAATATTTTTTTTGGTACGCCAGTACGCCAAATTTCAGTCTGCCATTTTGGTACGCCAAAATTTTTTAGGCATCATGTGACGTATCCAAAAAAAATAATAATAATAAAGTTTATTTTTACAAGTATCTTTGTACAATATACATTTACCTAGCGAGTAGACATGAAATTAGATCCAAAAACTATTTTAATTATTTTATAACTTCTAACCAAATATGTCCATATTCCAGTCTAATGAAAACGAAGAAATGTTTGCTTGTGTGTTGTGTCGTTTGGCGTACCGACAAAATATTTTTTCTAAAGAACAACTTATTATGCGAGTAATAAATTGTCGCATTAATTGTTTCCATGACAACGTGTTGTGCGATTAATAAATTGCTGCATTAATTATGTTTACATGACAAGGTATTGTGATGCGATTAATGAATTACCGCATTTTTGTTTTTTACATTATATTGTAATAAATTACTGTCCTGTGAGTATCAGATTTTCCTAGCCCGCTTTCCTCGTTACGTGTACTATATATTTCAACTGCATCTTCCTTGTGTTATGTACAAGTTTCCTTTTTGTTTCCCTATTCGCCAAAACTTTGTCATTGCTCATATTCAGTCAATTCAATATCTGTCCTGTGAGTATCATACTTTCCAACCCTCCTTCCTCGCATATTTCTGAGATGAGGTATAGCAACTACTTTACTTTGTTCATACTGTTGTTCTCATCTTTATTCAAAACGTTTCGGTTATTGGGCAATCCGGCCTTCTTCAGGAGATTGTTGCTGGAATTTCAAACTGAACCCCGTATTTCGTCCACCAAGGTAAATTTTTTCAATTACTGAATATTGCTGTTACATTTGGTCGGTTGACCCTGCTATTCACCTCGGGGTTCTTGACAAAATCTAACGGAGAATCTGCAATGTGATCGATTCCGACTTGGTAGCTCAGCTGCAATCACTTTCTCACCAGCGTAATGTGACTTCCCTATGTCTCTTCTACAAATATTTTCACGGCTACTGCCCTGACAAGCTTAGCTCACTGGTTCACCCTCTACATGAAGTTACTCAAGCTAATAGTCTAGAAATAACATAAGCTCGAACGAGCTTAAGTCAGTGATGCCTCCTCAACAGGTGTTTACTCGTGCAACCAGACTGGCAACTGGGTCCCACCCATTCACAGTCAGTTAGCCAAATGCAGACGACAATTCTACTCCTGCAGCTTACTCTCTCGCACTTCCCGCCTGTGGAACTCGCTCCCGTATTCTTGCTTTCCTGACGACTACAACATCCAGAAATTTAAATGCAAAGTCAATAATCATCTACTAACCACTGGACTCTAGCTCTCTCCCCTCTCCCGTATAACCTTCCCTTTCTCTCCACTTATGTATCTGTCATCGCACCTGCTTTCTCAGCTTTCTATTGTTCCTTTCTAACTAGTTTGAACTCCTCACTCTTTTCTAATTAATCTTCTTACATCTATGTAACTCCCTGCACATCAATGGCGTTTCCGCCTTGCTCGGGGTGAAATGATTAAAAAAAAAAAAAGAAAAAAAAGATGCGGTACTGATAGCTGACACGGAAAGAAAACTACAAGACCTCCTTAAAAAGACAGATGATGAAAGTCAAAAGAAAGGACTACAAATAACTCAAAAGAAAACCGAATGTATGGTCATCGGCAAACAGAGGAGCCCAAAATTGCCAACGACAGGTTGGGGATACTAAAATCAAGCAAGTAAGACATTTCTGTACTTGGGAAGGGTTCAAAAGGTAAACTGAAATTGTGACACTGAGATCCGAAGGTGAATCAGAATGGCCAAGGACGAATTCCAAAATCCGAGCAGAATATTAAGAGAAAGGAAACTTTCGCTAAAAACAAAGAAGAAAGTTCTGGATTCCTATGCGATGTCTGTTTTTTTAATATGGCAGTGAATGCTGGACAATATCATCAAAGATTATGCCAAAATTTGAAGTAACTGAAATGTGGCTCTACAGAAGGATGTTGCGGATATTATGGATCGAAAATGTGACCAATGACTAGGTTTTCGAAAGGATGGAAACGAAAAAAACATTAATAGTGATCATCAGGAAGAGACAGCTGAAGTTCTTGGGACATTTGATGAAGAAAGAAGACTTGGAAAATCTGATACACACAGGTTAGATTTGAATACAAATCTTAAAAGAAAAATAAATAAATAAATACCCTGTTTAAGATGGGGACAAAAAGATGAAGAAGAAGATAGAATGAATCATCCCCACCTAACCGCCGTCCATATCGCAGGCAACCTAGAATGACAAATGATAATAAATTGTCGTTTTTTTTAAAAAAAAAAAACATTAAAAAAGTTGACATAAAATTTTTAAAAATATTTTATTTATCCTTAATTAAACGTTCACTCACTTTTTTCGTCAAATATATAAAATATTTAAACATAATAAAAGTATTTCATTCGCTAGATAAATGTATAAAGATTTTTGTAAAAATAATTTTTATTCGCTTTTATTCTTTAGAAAAATATTTTGTCAGTGCGCCAAACGACACAACACACAAACAAGCATTTCTTCATTTTTATTAGACTGGAATCTGGACATATTAAGAAGGAATTTAAAAATAATTAAAGTAGCTTTTTATATGTAATTTTATGTTTATTCGCTAGGTGTAAACTTATTTATAAATGGAACTTTGTGTGTGTGTGTGTGTGTGTGTGTGTGTGTGTGTGTGTCCGTTAACTATAGACTTCGAAACGGCTAGACCGATTTTCTTGAAAATTTACGCAGTTGTACTATAAGCGTCTGAGAGTGTTCTTAGCCAGGTTTTGTGTCGAGGTACCCCCGATAAATATTGAAAATCGATAATCGAAAAAATCGGATTATAGGGGTGGTCCGATTTTAAACAAATTCGATACGCTCGTAGATAAAGACATAAGAAACGATATTCAGAAGTTTCAAGGTTGCAGTTCTTACAATAGTGCAGAAAATCGATTATATATATATATATATATATATATATAAAAGGCAAGATGTTTGTGTGTGTTTATCTGCCTGTATGTCTGTATTTTTTTCAGCCTTTTTATTTTAGTTTTTGCTTCGGTTTGACTCTAAGTAGGTAAAATTGTAGTTCTTAGTCTCAGCCATGGTACCATTTACTCAGTTGACTTATTTAGCCTTCAAAATTCAGTTTACGACGAAAAAACTTATTTGATATCGATACTAGGAAATCAAAATTTGACTTACATCCATTCATTTTTCTTTCAGTCAAAGGTTTCGCTTTAACTGGAAACCACTATTGCTTTTTAGTATTTCGTGCCAACGTCCAAATTTTCTTTAGAAATAATATTTTTTCGGTACGCCAGAACAACATTTCATTTTTATTATACTGGAATATGGACAAATTAAGAAGGAATTTAAAATAATTAAAGTAGTTTTTGTATCTAATTTCATGTCTATTCGAGAGATAAATGTATATTGCACAATGATACTAGTAGAAATAAACTTTATTTACTTTTTTCCTGTAGAAAAAGAAATCTTTGGATAGGTCACAGGATACCTAACAAATTTTGACGTACCACAATGGCGGACTGAAATTTGGTGTACTGGCGTTCTGGCGTACTGGCGTACCAAAAAAGTATTACCCTAATAAATTTCCAAACATAAAGCGGTCTTGGCTCTCGAAATCGATCTTCATTTAATATGTTACAGGGTTATATCTCGCCCAATCATCCATTTGTAGTTTCAAACATGTTTATGGTGCTCCATATCATCCCCATATAATGTATGGAACGATAAATAAATTGTCGCAATTACTTCTTTTACGTGGCAATACATGCTGCGACAAATCAATCGGAGTAACCATTTCTGTTCACATGGTAATGTATTGAGCGATAAATAATTTGTCGCAATCATTGCTTTTTAATGTAGAGTGTGTTAAATACATGGTTGCAATGATTTCCTTTTCCACGACAACAGAAATTGCGATAATTATATTGTCCATTCAATTTCTCTGACGAAATCCAAGTTTTATAGAGTAAAATGTCCATGAATGAGATTAGGAAAAAAATGTGAAGATTAATATAGAAATACGTATGGATAATTTTATGAAAAAAAGGGAAAGGTGTGGAGAGCTATGACCGTAAATGGAATGACAAAATAGAGGATTGCATGTAAAGTGATGACCGTGAATGCGACTGCAAGAAGAATGTGAAGTGTTGTTGAGTAAAGGGGAGGGCATCCAATCAGGCCGGGCGTATGTTCGGCTGCGCGGCGTCAACATTTTCCGAATGCCACGAAGCCGGGTGCTGCGCGGGTGATCGCGCCGGCCTGTGGTCATCGACGTATTTGCAAACTTAGCGAAATTGAATAACTTTGTCGACGGAGTCGGCTTCTGCTTATGCGATCATTCGAAACTGGTACTTGTTGGCCTATGGCAGCATATGGTGGGAAACAGGCTGCTACGCGGACTTGGTCTACGCGCAAGTCTCGATCGCGTCATCACCGACTTTTCGAAACTTAGCGAACACCGAGCTTGAACAACTTCAATCGAGCCGGCTTCTGCGCAAGTGCTGACCCCTGCACAAGTGCTGACCCCTGCACAAGTTGTCCCCGATTATTGAAGCATTTATCGAAAAACGAACTTAAACAACATTGTCCGACCGCCACGGAACCGGCTGTTTAGCGTCCTATCACTATCCTATAAACTTAGTGAGCATCGGCATGTCTGTTGGTCGGCAACGGTACCGACTTTTTAACGACCGATCACCCCGACGAGTGGTCACCAAATTTATTAAACTTAGCGAACATCGGCAAGTCGGCAACCGTGCCGGATTCTTCCCTTTCGATCAGCACGATGAGTGGTCACCGATTTTATAAAACGTAGCGAACATCGACAAATCTTTAAGTCGGCCACGCAGCCGGCTTCTTCGCATCAGATCACCCCGATGTGTGGTCACCGATTTTTTGTAACTTAGCGAACTTCAACTTTGTACAGTGGTCAAGGTTCCGGCTCATTCGCGTCCGATCACCCCGATGAGTGGTCACCGATTCTTTGAATCTTAGCGATCATCAACAAATATCTACGTTAGACATGCTGCCGGCTACTTCGTGTGCGATTACCACGAAAATGATCACCGATATTTTAAATTTTAGCAAACATCAACAAGAACATTTTGTGTCTGCCACGGTGCCGTTTTGTTCGCGTCCGATCAGCCCGATATGTGGTCACCGATTTCTCTAAACTCATCCACAGTGCCGGCTTCTTCGCGTCCGATCACCCCGGCGAGTGATAAACGACTTCTAGAAACTTAGGGAACAGCAATAACATTGTACGATGAACCCGGTTTGTTCGCTTGCGACCACTCCGGTTCGTGGTCACCGATTTTACGAAACGAACTTGAAAGACATCCACCGACCGCTACTGAGCCGGCTGCTACGCATCCCCCGACGCGGGCGCTTGGTCACCGATATCGTGTAGCTTGAACTCGAAATACATTAAATGATGTTTGTGCAAGTCTCGATCGGTAGACTAAAACCCAGCTGACGTTCACTGTCAGTGGTCAACAATCCAACACTTGGAGAATTTGGCGTATCGAAGGATCCATCAACAATATTTAGAAAGATAGCGAACGACGAACTTGAACGACATTGTACGTTGACCAACGAGCCGGCTATTTCGCGTCCGATCACCCCGAAAAATGATCAGCGATAATTTAAATATTAGCAAACATTACCAACTTTATAAGTCGGCCACCATGCAGTCAAGTTCGCATCCTATTTCCCCGATATGTTGTCATTGATTTTCCTAAACTTAGCCACAGTGCCGGCTTCTTCGGATCCGATCGCCCCAGCAAGTGATCAACGGCTTTTTGAAATTTAGTTAATGTCGAGAGATCCCTAAATAAGCGACGTAGCTACGAGAGCTTGGCCGGCATGTGGTACCCGATATTTAGAAAAATAGCGAACAACGAACTTGAACGACATTGTACGTTTGCCACGGTGCCGGCTTCTTCGCATCCGATCACCCAGATGAGTGGTTACTGATTTTATGAAACATAGCGAACATCGACAACTCTGCAAGCCGGCCACAGTGCCGGCTACTTCGCATCCGATCACCCCGATGAGTGGTTACTGATTTTATGAAACATAGCGAACATCGACAATTCTGCAAGCCGGCCACGGTGCCGGCTTCTTCGCATCCGATCACCCCGATGAGTGGTTACTGATTTTATGAAACATAGCGAACATCGACAACTCTGCAAGCCGGCCACGGTGCCGGCTTCTTCGCATCCGATCAGCCCGATGAGTGGTTACTGATTTTTTTAAACTTAGCGAACAACGAACTTAGTAATTCATATATTTGTATTACTACGTCTTCGAAGGCATACATTTGAATTCCAACGCCTTCAAAGTCACTTCAGAAACAGAGAGAGAGTTAGAGAATGAGAAAGATTGGATATTTATACAGAGACAGTCATAATGAGTGTCTGTTGATATTTGGTTGGGATGGAAACATTTTCTCTGCACTCATGATCATATTTTTGTCGCCATTTTATATTTTGTTTTTTAAATTCACAGAAAAAAATTTTATTTTTAATTTTGTCGATTGCAGAAATAGAAGGGTCAGTTGGGCACCAGTATGAGAGTAATATGACGAAATTCACTCTCTGTAATTCGGAAATAACATTCTCTACTGTTTTGTTTTAAAAATGCATTCATGTGTTATTTTAAACTTAACATAAAAATATTTTTTTAATCCGATTAGTCATACTTTAAATCAACTGATATTTCTCAAATAAAATTTTAGAAAAGTATATCAACTTTGAACGAGAAACTGGAGAGCCAAGTTCGAATTCCAGTTGAATTCTTTGCATTCACTTACGCGCAAATACCCTTGGGAAAGATAATAATCCGTCTCTTTTCTCCAGCTATGGGTCAAATAACAGGACAGATTTGGTTCTATAGTCTTGGTTGACAACCAGTTTAACGCAGAAAGTGATGGCAACCTACTGCGGGAAAATCTTCTGTCTGATCAGTCATGTCTCTTTCGAGACATGATCGTCCAAGCGTTAATTACGTACGACTCTTAACTGACTTTTATTTTTGTAAGATGTTGTACTTACAAAAAAAATTACATATCAATGAAAGACAAGAAAAGTGAGATAGTCGGCTATTTTAAGAAAGAAATATCGATTCCAATCAATATAATTTCTTCTTTAAATACACAAGGGTTTTTTTTTTATTTACTGGAAATAGTAAATTTAATCCTTTAGCTTTCAATTTAACGCTTATAAATAAATTTCAAGAGAGATTTTTCATTTATAAATAAGGTTTAGTTGGGACACTATTTTCTAAAGAAAAATGTTTTCGTTCGATGAATAATGAAAATTTACAAGAATAGTTTTCACTTTTTAAAATTTTGATGATAATAATTTCACCGACAAAAACTAATTTCATTTTTCTGTTCTGAAATTATGAAATTAATTTTGCCTTTTTTAGCTTTTAATTTAAAATATAAATTAATGTTACTCAGGATGTTTAATATAACTGAGTACTGGTCAAATTTAATGATGAACAAAAACTAACAAACTAACTATATGTGGGTGAGTTTGTGTGTATGTAGGTGTCAATGTATATTGTGGATTTTTTATAATATTTAATAATATTTGCGTTAGGGTTTATAAAAAAATAATTGTTACATATATTTAATCTCTCTCTCCTCAATTTCAGTTTAGACATTTTTTCTCTAATATAAATTGAATAAAATTGGCCGAGAGAGAGAGAGAGAGAAGGGGGGGAGGAGGAGTTGGGGGGAACCTGTTTTCGGCAAGAAAATTGTTGTTTACGTAACCAGTGAAGAAAATGAATGTCATTATTAGGGGAAGATGCGGAGCTCCCTTTACATGTTTTAGTCGTCTCCAAAAGGGAGACATGATGTCATTGTATGAAAGATAACGACTGCTTTTAACACTAAAAAATACGGAAAAAAGGAATATGCGGAGAGCCACGACCACCACGATCGCACTTTTACATGGCTGTCATGGTTAAATATTAGTTGTTAATTAGCAGAATAATTAATAGGAATTATACTAATTACATTTGTATTCGATAATAAAAAGAAATTAGGATAAAATTTTGTTTATCTTCTGTAAAACAAACAGAATTAAGAATTTTCTGAAGCCTTAGGAAACGTGATTGCTCAAAAAATGGCCGAAAAATTGACAAATTAAATTACAAAATCTCAAAATTTTAAATTCCAATCAATATAATTTTTGTTTTGCTTACTGGAAATAGGAAATTTAATCACTTAGCTTTCAATTTAAACTAAAATAACAGTTTCAAGAAAAGTTTTTGTTTTTCAAAATTCAATTTAAAATGTATATATCGAAGATGAGTGGCGGTACCTCGATTGCAGTGAAAAGAAAGCGAAAGAGTAAGAAAATGCATGTCACTTGGATGGAAACTCGAGTAGACAACAAGTTTCTCTCAATATTTATCGACATCCCCAATGAGGCTGAAAGCAGGCACAAGGATTTTTTTTTATTGTTGGTATTTTGAGACAGTAAGCTCAGCCTCCGTAGGCAGAGTCGAGCTGTTTTCTAATTTCCCCAGATGAGACTTTCTTGCAGAAAGAGGAGACTATCTATATAACTATAAACACCTACTTTTTTTTTTTTTTTTATAATCATTTCACCCCGAGCAAGGCATTTCACTGCCACTATTGCGCAGGGGGTTACATAGAGTGGTGAGAAAGGATGGTTAGATATAGGAAATGTCAGAAGGAGAGTGATAGGTGGGTAATGATACCGAGAATGAGGGTTGGGTAGATGGTGAGAGTGTTGGGAGAATAGGTGCAAGTTAGTGTGATAGAAGGTGTCTATTGACCTTACATTTAAACTCCTGGAGATTGTAGCTGTCGGGAAAGCAGACATGTGGAAGGGAAGCGAGAGAAAAGAAGCTGTTGGAGTAGAAATTACAGTTACATATAATCTGTTTCACTGTAAAAGGGTGGGACCTAGTTGCTAATCTAGTATCTCGTGTAAATTCGTACCTAGGCGGCACCAATGATCTAACTTCATCGGAGTAGAAGCCATGAAAGTATTTGGAGAAGAGGCACAGGGAAGCCACATCACGCCGGTGAGAGAGTGGTTGCAGCCGGTCTGCCAAGTCAGTATCGATCACGTTACAGATTCTCCGTCACGGGCCCTGCACAAAGAACCGACTTTCATAGCGGCGGATTTGGCAATGGATTCGATATAGTCATTCCATTTTAGGTCCGCCGACAGTGTAAGGCCAAGGAGGCGTAGTGTTTTACTCTCTGGGAGGCAAGCCTGTTCCATGCTAATGGGAGGTAGATGCGATTGTCTTTGGTGGTTAGTTGATAACAGATTCGTTTTAGACGCATTGAAATTTACTAGCCAGGCTGGGTAAGAGACTTCAGTTTTGGATAGCAAATTGTCCGGTAATACTTTTTTGGGGTACGCCGGTACGCCAGTACGCCAAATTTCAGTCCGCCATTTTGGTACGCCAAAATATGTTAGTTATCATGTGACGTATCCAAAATGTTTTTTTTCTACAGGAAAAAAATAAATAAAATTTATTTTTACAAGTTTGTTTGTACAATATACATTCATCTGGCGAATAGACATGAAATTAGATTCAAAAACTACTATAATTATTTTTAAATTCCTTCTTAATACGTCCATATTCCAGTATAATAAAAATGAAATGTCGTTCTGGCGTACCGAAAAAATATTTTTTCTAAATAATAAAAACGAATAAAAATTATTTTTATGAGAATCCTTATTCATTTATGTAGCGAATAAACATAAAATTACATATGAAAAACTACTTCAATTATTTTAAAATCCCATCTGAATATGTCCATATTCCAGTATAATAAAAATGAAGAAATGTTTGTTTATGTGTTGATTTAAAAACAAATATTTCATTAAAAACCCTTTGATCTTTCCTCTGAAGAAAAACAAAGATTTTGATGCGAAATCATTGTTTTTAACTTTTGGGCAGTTTTTCAGATTTGGGGACAAAAGAACTCCCCTCGTGCCCCGAAAAGCCTTTGCCATCTACAAGTGTAGTTACGGAGAAGGAGAAAGGGGAATGACTGGTTGTTGGTAGGACCAGAGGGAAGCGTCAAGCAGCGGGACCTCAGTCCTCTGAAGCTTCCAGGACTAAAGGCACAAACAGCCCCACTCCCTCTAACAGCATGAAAGGTGACACTCCGGTCTGGCTAACAGCTTCCTTTGAAGACATACTCAAGAAGTATGATCCTGGGTACGAGAGTACTAAAAAGATCAAGAAGTTTCAGGAAGAACTAAGAAACCCACCATCTCGCCCCACGGCCTCTGCCCCGTCCTCCCTGGAAAAGAATATTCCAAAGAAACCTCATTTGTCACAGCCCACTACCAGAAAACTTACCTCTTTTAGTAGAGACCCCAGCCCATTCCGAAAACCTACTCACTCAATTCCCAGTCCTTCCCCCAAGAAGCAAATAACCCCACCATCCGAGCGGCAAAGAAGCCCTACTTCTGAGGACAAAGAATCACGCAAGAAGGCAACAAAACTTCCCGATTTGATGGGAGAGGACATTTATTCGGTTTCTGCGGCCCAGACAGAAAGGGCTAAAATTTTCGGAAATCGTATAAAAGAACTGAAATTCCTTCTAGCAATGAAAAATCGCGGGAAGAAAAATATTGAAGTTCCTACCAACTTTCCAAAAGCTCAACGTGTGCTCACGGTTGTTCGGACTGGGTCCGGAGCCTAGAAGACATGGGATATATTGCTAGAGGCGGTGAAATCAATCAAGATGTCCCCACTAATTGCTATCCTGGAAAATGAAGATTGGAACAAAAAGATTCTTGTGTAGGTCGGGTCTCAGTTTCTCCTTTTATAGAGGCTCTTAAACTAACCTTTCCTTGGGATGTTGGTGATCTACCTCGACGGGAGTTGCGCTCAGATGTAGATCAAAATTTTAGAATACTAACGACACCTTGAAATGTTTCAGAAAGCCAAAATCAGGGGTAGAAAAATATATATCATCACCCCACAAAGTCAGGGATCAGTTTATGTATTGATTATAATATAGAATCGATCACCTCACATTATATTATCTATATCTATATATGCTGCCCATCACCCTCCCACCCTCCTCCAATAGAGACATTCTACATTGTTACCTATATCTATAAAATAGACGAGGGTAGACGTTGTGTAAGTATTTGCTATGTAAATTCATCATATGTTTTTTATTCTTATTATTCCTTAAACTACCCGAGTGAAACCGGGCTAGACTGTTAGTATATATAGAAGAAAGAAATGGATCAGACACTACACCGGCTTTTCACGTTTTAGTATATAACACTATGATATGAGATCATTTGGTGAGGGTCCCTAGACAAACACCAAGAAAAACGGTTCTCGGGATCAAATTAATGCCACGCGTCCTTGACCAAGTCGAGACATCAAGTTGGAGGATGTCGACTGTAGTTTGACCTGGAAGAGGATCGGTTCTGTCATGTCTGTTTGACCAAGGCATGCTATAGATGAATGAATACCAACCCGGCTTTCAACGAAGGTACGTGAAGAGAAATGAGTAGGTACTCTGCTGTGCAACACCTGTTCGATCTCACCGACGAGGATGGTACTATCTGTTTGACATCATATATTTTTCCTTCGTTTGTTTTTACGTCTTTTTTGCACTGTGAGTTGAACCATTTGATATCTCTTTTCTTGTTGGATTTGTTTTTAGCTCAAGAACAAAACGAAATAAACTAAAAACGAAATAAAAATCATTAAACACTCCTCCAAATCACTATTATACGACAACGAAGACGCCTCGGTAAAGATAGAAAGAAACGTTGGCATTACTATTGGAAGTCTTGATGGTGCAAAATTTGCGAGTATATAGATATACATTTATTACATGAACTAAGCAAAGTAATCGATATAAATTATATAGGTATATACAGATGCCTATATCATATGATACAGGCATATACAAAGGTCTCCTAATCCTAAGAAAGAGTAACAGACAAAAAACAGGCAAAACCAAATAATGATAAAGATCTTCAAAAATATGAGATTCAATATGGATCTAAAAATGCGCCTAAAAACGTTGATTTCCGGCCTGTCACACTTAATCTACTAAAAACAAAATATCAACCAAATAAAAATCTTAAGAACAAAGCACAACATCCAATTGTCCGCCATCAGTAATCAAACAGATGTCACAATGAATCAATTGATAATCCTTCCAGTGAAATCATTTCCAACGAAGCCAAGAAATATTATCAGACAATAATGAACATAAGTTGGATGTTTTTATAAACCCATTGGTAATATCATATTTCGCGCTTCTCTTATAGACCGCTCCTCAGACCAATTCATACAACAAAGAAGGAGTTAAAATAATCCAGAAAAAGTCAAGTGAAAAAGAGAAGAAAAAATAGGAAAGACGAGGTTAACTTAACAGTGTTAAATATTAGCGTCTATATTATATCTAGACGACAAGACGGCCTTGGCCTAGATTTGCAATGACAGTAGTTATGAAAGTCAGTATATCTTGATTTGGATTTTTAGTTGTCTATTTTAAGACGCATGACATTAAAAATTAAAATTAGGGGTGGAATTTTTGCTAGAAAAAATGAATTGTTAGTTTTTCTTGTTAATTCTAATGTAACAAGAATAATACAATTATATTATTATGACATAAAACTTATTGGTAGTAATAATAACATGATAATAAAGAAACTAATATTTAAAAACCTTAAAGTAATAATAATAAAAGATAATAAAAATAATAATAATAATAATAATACGTCTGCTAATAATAAAGACGAAATATAACAATAATTGATAAAAATTTCGAAAATAAAATTAAAAAGTAATAATTCATAAACCTATTTAAAAAATCCTCTGACATTAAAGTAATACTATTATATAAAAACTATAAGTAAAAATAAAAATATGAATATAAAAATATAAATACACACACACACACACACACACACACACACACACACACACACACATGCATATATATATATATATATATATATATATATATATAGTCATCTTAAACCAGATAAATACCTCTAATCTACTTAATAAAAAGTGATCTAATGACCGCAGTAAATCAAGCAATTAATTCAATATAATCTTTCTACTTAGTGTATGTGAAAAACAAGGGCCTATGAGTTGCTCTCCTGGAGGTTAGCATCAGGCATGCAAATAGTTTTTTTTTTATTCTGATTTTCGTATCTCCGACCAGTAAAATTGTGAAATTAAACTAGTATTGTTTTGGTGACTTTAACATTTACACGCTATTACTTGACACAGTTAACCAAAGATTTGGATTACATTTTCGAGAGGAGTTGTCGGTTTACTTTATCGAAATAATATTAAGGTTCTTAACAGCTGAAAATGGTCGGAAATACAAATTTAACTACAAAATTGAACCGAATGCGTGACATCTTTTTGACAAACGGAAAAATTTAATACAATCTAAACTGATAGTCAGTCAGTTAGGTTGCCATTACTTTCTGCGGTAGACTGGTTGCCAACCAAGGCTATAGAACCCAATCTGTCCTGTTATTTAACCCATAACTGGAGGGAAGAAACGGATTAATATCTTTCCCAAGGGTATTTACGCGTAAGTGGATGCAACGAATTCAACTGGAATTCGAACTCGGCTCTGCAATTTCTCGTTCCAATATCTACTGCACCACAACGCACATCCTAAACAGAAAGACATTATTGATTTTAATAATGATGAAAAAAAAAAACAAAGACTAGTTTGGACAAGTCCCGCGGGACAGTTTTGACTATTGTTGGGAGTGCTGAATGGGTCGTGTCACGGTTCTGTTAAGCCCTTTTGTCCAACCTTTGTGTGTCTCGGGGGTACCAGCGGCTTATTTAATGATCGTCCAGATTAATTATTCTCCCGAGAGACGGTCGCCCTATTTATACCTGATTATTTCTTCTAGCACTCTGTCTGTCACTCTACCCGTCTGTCCATCAATCTATCAATGTGTCTACCAATCTATCATCAGTCTATCAATCGATCGATCAGTCTATCTGTCACTCTATATGTTTTTCTATCAATCTACCAGTCTGTCAGTCTATCAATCTTTCACTCTTTCTTTCAGTCTGTCTATTAATCTGACTATCGGTCTATTTGTTTAATCGATCAATTACTCTATCTGTCACTTTACTCGTCTGTCTATTTATCAATCAATCTGTCCATCAAACTGATTATCGGTCTATCAGTCGATCTATCAGTCTATCTGTCACTCTATCCGTTTATCTATCAGTCTGTGTGTCTATCAACCTATCAGCCCGTCTGTCAATCGATCTTCCAGGCCGATGTGCCAGTTTGTCACTCAATCCGTTTCTATCAAACTATCACTCTATCAATCTATCAGATTCATAAACAATCAATTTAACTATCAGTCTATCAGTCGATCTATTTGTTTGTCTTTCTGTCCCTCTGTCTATTAAGCTTTGTCAGTCTTTTCAATCTCACTATCGGTTTATCTTTCTATCAATCGAGCTATTAGTCTTTCTGTCACTCTACCCGTGTGTCTATCAATCAATCGGTCTGTCTGTCTACCAAACTGACTATCGGTGTGTCTATCAGTCTATTTGTCACTCTATCCCTCTATCAATCTGTCTGTCTATTTATCTGACAATATATCTATCTGTCACTCTGTCTATCTATCAATCTATCAGTGTGTCAGTCTATCAATCTATCTTTCGGTCTATTTGTAATCTTTCATTCAGAAACTTTTCTTCATTAATGAAAGTCTTTTAGTTAAAATGTCAAAAGAGAACCGTTTACATCTATCTATCTATCTATCTATCTATCTATCTATCTATCTATCTATCTATCTATCTATCTATCTATCACTGTCTGTCTCTCTCCACCATCTATATGCCCAAGCCTATCAAATATGTCTCGCGATGCTTTTCCCTGTCTCTCTTTCCTTCTATCCGTCCTGTGAGTATTAGATTCTCCAAACCTTTCGTCCTCATTTCTTCTGGTTTGCATCCTCTCCAATACCACGTCGTTGCTCACGTGCACGGTCCAGGGTATCCTCATCATCCTTCTGTCGAACAACATTTCTGCTGCCTCGAGCCTTTCCTTCATCCTTGAAGAGATCATCCAACATTCGCTGCCATACAGAATGACAAATATAAAATAGCAGTCCCGCGCTTTTTTCTTTGTTTCCAATGAGATTTTCCTGTCTCTCAATATTCTGGTTAGCTTTTGAAAAGTGCCCTTGGCCATGCCAATGCATCTTTGACTCTCAATGTCGCACTTTCCATCCTCTGTCAGAACACTTCCCAGGTATTTAAATTTTTTTCCCTGTTTTATTTTAGTTCCTCAGACCTCTAGTTTGCATTTTGGGGTCTTCTTTTTGCTGATGACCATACATTCAGTTATTTGAAGTTTATGTTCAGTCCTTTCTTCTCCCTTTCTCTTGCCAACTTTTGTAAGGGGGTCTTACATTTTCTTTTCCGTGTCTGCTATCAGCACTGAGTCATCCGAGTATTTTCGATTGTTGAGATTGTAGCCGTCAATGACGAATCATCGCAAGGACTCTATCTCTCTTGTAGACGTTGATTAGATCCGGAGATAGAACACAGCCTGTGACACTATCTCCGGCAGGGATACTTTCCCTTCTCCAGCAAGAATACTTTCGTTTGTTTGGTTTAATACAACGGAGAGAGAGAAATTGATATTGGCAATATTGTTAGTAATACGCGATGTGAGCTTCTGTAAAAATAGAATAATTTAATACTATCAAATACTTGTAAAATATAGGGAATAGAAAAATCAACTATTTTTACTATCATGTACTTCTAAAATCCGGGGAATATAAAATCTAACTATTTCTGGGAAAGAAAAGAAAAGGGAAATATAATTTTTTCTTCTTGCGTTTTTGAAACGGATATATTTCAGTAGGAAGAAAACGTTTAGCCAAAACAGGTGTCAGAATTATTTGATGAGGTCACGCGGGGCCAAAGTCCCTCGACAGATTTCTGGTAAACAAGAGTCTGTGGGAAATTGGAAAAAATCGAAAGCCAATGTGAGCTGGCGAGATCTCATTCGTCGAGCCAAACCCCTTCCGCAAATCGAGTGGGCGGAAAACGATTTCATTGTCCGAAGGCTCCGAGCCGGCCAGATCCCCAGAGAGGATTGAAAATGGTTATAAAAACAGACGCCTCGCACGAGAAGTTCATTTTGAGCAGAGAGTTAGCCGGGAGAGAGCGTCCAGACGACAGGGAAACCAGTCCCATCGCCGCCAACACCAGCACATTCGCCGCCAATAACCGCCTCTGATTCGGCACATTCCGACAGATTCCGACAAGAACCCGAAAGAACATTAATATTTTACTTATAATAGTTGTATTGTTGTTGTTGTTTGCTCTATAAATCCATGTTTAGTGATTATTCCTGTTTCTGTAGTTAGAGACGCTGTTAATATCAGGTCAACGAAACAAATCCTAGCTAATTACATGGTCTACAGCTTTATCTTCCGTATTGGTTTCCTGGAAGTATATATAAAGGCCGGGTTAGAACCTTTTTAACGAAATGCAAGTCATTTTCATGTATCTTTGCATTTTTTATGCATATGTTTATTTTTCCTTAAATTTGCTTTCATGTGTTTTTTTTAACTTGTTAGAAATTTCTGTTGCAGTCGGACTTTAAACTAAGTAAATCTTTATCTTTTATTTATTCATTTTTTCTAATTTATTTTTCTCAAATTAGAGTAGATAGACCCCCCCCTACTATCGCTTGGTTTACTCTCCTTCCACCTCTACTCAAGAGGAACAGAGGCTCATCCCTTGTTCCCTGATTAGGAAGTGGTTTCCGGCTCTCGTCCTCTCCTCAGTATTGGTGCTTCCGCGATTTTCCTGCGATCGGTGGCAACGCCTCTTCATTGTGATGGTACCGGGTAGGCAGTTTTCTGGTTGCTGCTTCCGACTGATACTTAGGAGCCCTAACCGTTGCCTAGTGTCAAGAGTGACTGCTCTGATCAACAGTTGCATAATATCGGGGTTCTTGCAGTGACATGTCACGCATGGATAGGTGTCCCTGCAAGCGCTTTCGGTGGGCAACCCCGAGGCCACATTTTGCTGCAGCCCGTGCCAGTTCCCTTCCAGCGCATGTCACAGTCAATGACCGTCAGCTTCCTCGACTCGAGGTCTCTCCTCACTAACAACAAATATGAACAACTGTAGATCAATAAAAAAAACTAATCCAAGCCAAGGAAAATTACTTAAACCTCTTTACATTTTCTTCACGAACACTCGATCTTTCCTCCACGAAAATTTCCCTGACATCCTAGGGCTCTCTGAGACTAATTTTAACCCCTTAATTCCTTCCTCTGACTTTTAGATTCCTTTCAAAGAAGGACTCCACTGTCCATATGATCTGGGGGTTTACATCAGTGAACACCTCCCTCTATCTAGGGTGACATCTCTTGAATCACTTGACCACCCATACATGTGTCTCCGTCTGTCGCTTCTGAAATCAGTTAGCTATCTTTTCTTTCTATACAGTTCCCCTTCCTCTCCCGACTGCTCCCTGCTAGAAGAATCTCTGACAATATAGATAAGGCAACTTCCTTCCACCCATTCACTAACGTATTTGTGTTCGGAGATCTGTCACTGATTCTGCTGGCATTCATGCCATGAACTTTGCTATTTCTCAACCCCTTAAGCAAGTGGTGGATTTCCCCACGCGCTTTCCCAGTATCCCTTCAAGACACGCTTTTCTACTAGATCTTTGCTTCACCTCTGTACCTGACTCCTGTCAAGTCTCGCAGCTTTGCCCTCTCGGTAACTCTGATCATGCTGTCGTTTCTATTAATAACTTTCACCCTTCTCACTGCCCCCCAGGAGCCTCCTACCAACAGAATTTTATACTGATACCAAAGAGCAGACTGGGTTGCTTTCGCGATTTCTGATTCGACGTCCCTTTGGAAAAGTGTTCGGTCTCCCAGAATTGAGGACTGCGCCTCTGAGGTCTCTTCCTGGGTAAAAGCTGGCATTGATGCCTTCACACTAATCAGGAAGTTCCGTCCCAAACCTCAGTCCCCCTGGTTCTCTCCTGTCTGTTCGACCGCCATTGCCCACAGGAACTACATTTTCCGGCTATTTCGGAGCCATCCGTCTGACCATAGTAAGCCCCTATTTGCCTCAGCTCGTAATGAGTGTAAGAGGATCTTGAAATGCGCTAAGCTGTTGTTTGCTGGGAGAATGAGACAGCACATAGCTGTCCGCAAGTTCGGCTCCAAAGACTATTGGCGGCTCTGCAAACGTGTGCTGAATAGCAGCAAATCCTCCCTCAATCCGTCCCTCCCTTAATCAATAAATTTGAGGTCCTCACGTCATCTGTGGACAAGGCCGAGTGCTTTGCTCGCATATTATTCTCCAACTCCACATTTGACTTGTCTAGAGTATCCGCACTCGACTTCCTTCTTACAACTGAGGCTCAACTGAGAGAGGTTCACATAACCCCTCTCTGGTATCTAAGATAATCTCAAAACTTAACCCCACATAAGACGAGCGGAGGTCACGGAATCCTGGTCATTGTCCTGAAGAAATGTGCCCCTGAACTCTCCTCTGTCCTCTCTAAACTCTATAATGACTGCCTCTCTGCTTCCTGTTTTCCTGCATGCTGAAGTCTTTTCTGGGTTTCCTGTATTTAGGAAATCAGGGGAACCCACGGACCCATTCAATAATCGCCCTATCAGCTACCTACCAATTTTCGGAAAAGCGTTTGAGGCTATTATCAATGCTGAAATAGTTCAACATCTTACTGCGTATAAACTATTCTCAGACAGACAGTATGGCTTCCGCTTTACCAAGTCTATTGCCGATATGCTAAGGTCCATCACCGAGTACATATAACAGGCCCTCGATAAGTCCGGCGAAGCTATAGAGATAGGTATTACTGGACACTTGCTTGATTTGATCCAATGTTTCCTATCAAACCGCATAATGAAGTTCGTCTTGAACGCTCTTTCTGGTCATCATAAACGACCTTCCTGATGTGATCAAATCCCAAGTAGGTATTTACGCTGATGACACCATTATTTACTCCCGCCTTAGTAAGAAATCTGGCGAGGCGGCCAAAGATAACCTCGCTGCAGTTCTCGAGAAGGACCTCCACTCTATGTTAGACTGGGGTAATAAATGTCTTGTAAATTTTAATGCTTCTAAAATAAAGCTGCTGTCAACCACCACAGGCAGTCCCTCCTATGCCTCATCAGCATGAACCAAGCGAGTCTCCCTGAAAGCAATACACCGCGTTTCCTCGGTCTCACCCTCTCTTCCGACCTCAAGTGGAGCCATTACATTGAATCAATAGCTAAATCAACTGCTTAGAAGGTTGGGTCTCTGTGTCGACCAGAAAGTTTTTTCCACCTGAGTCCATCTTGCACATATAGAAACCAGCCATCCGACTGTGAATTGAATACTGTTGTCATATCTGGTCGGGTGCCCCTGTCATTCATCTCAGTGTTCTCGACAGGCTCAAAAAAAAAATCTGTAACGTGATCGGTCAAGACCTGACAGCTGGACTCCAACCACTTTCTCACCGGTGGGATGAGGCTTCTCACTGTTATTTTACAAATACTTTTATGGCTTCTGGCTCTGGCGAGCTTAGCTTACTGATGTCCTCTCCACAAAAATTTACTCGAGCAAACAGACTGGCAACAAGCAAAATCAACTAAATGCAGCCGTCATTTTTATTCCAGTAACTTCCTTTCTCGCACTTCCCACCTGTGGAACTCCCTTCCGTATACTTGCTCCTGACGGCTACAATCTCCAAGAATTTAAATGCAATGTCAATTCCCATCTCTTGTTCACTTAATTCCAGTCCTTCTCTCATCCTTTCCACATCACCTCGTGTATTTTATTCTTTTCCTTTCTCACTCTACCCTCGCAACACTCTTCACACGGGTACTCCCATCCTTCTCTTGACTTTCCTCTGACATCCCCTGTAATTAATTCTGCTTTGCTCAATTGCAGTTAAAAAAAATACAATAATAATAATAATAATAATAATAATGGCGGCTCGAATGTGGCCAAAATTAATTCTCCAACAGTGAGAATGAGTCATGCTACTTCCGAATCTCTTAGTTATTTCCCTTTGAATCAACTCTTATTTAAATCAATTTGATTAAATTTTAATTTCATGAGATTTGGTTCAATGAGATTTGAATCAAATCTCATTGAATCAACAGCTCCCTAGGATTATCACTTATTTTGAGGATTTAGATGGCCTTAGGTTAATATCACGAGAGGAGATTGAACATGAGTTAGATTCATATTTCACATCAAAACCAAAATAATTTTACAAGCGAGACATTTATAAGCTCGTTGACAGATGGAATCAAGTTATAGAGAGCAAAGGTCATTATTGTTATGAATAACGATTTTCGAAAACAAACAGTTTTTCATTTTCAAGATGAAATTTTAAATCGGCAAAAACTTTTGCACCGACCTGATATGTCTGACCCCATTTCAAAGTGTGTTTGTGTAGAGAAAGTCAGCATCTACGGGAACGAGTCTAGCTACTACTGGACCATGTGAAATCAATAACATCATCCTCAATACAGTTCACAATGGAGAAGGAAAAGAACAACAAACTAGCATTCCTGGATGTATTGAACAGAGAATGGGTTCAAGACATCGTACATCGCAAACCAACATTCCCAGGACAATACCTCAACTTCAACTCCCACCACCCATACAGTGTAAATAAAGGGATCGTACACAGCTTACAACATCAAGCAAAAGTCATAAGTGGTGACCCAAACATAACATGGACCAAAAATGTTTAGTGTAAACAGTACCTTACAACATAACAGCTACCCGGGGTACATGACAGAAGCTCCAACAAACATGGATGGAAGGGTGCTAGAGGATCACAACACTCATAAAATAGCGACTCTTTATCTCACCAACAGAAAGTATGTTCAATTATTTCTTCCATCATAAGAATATACCTTCAATTTACACTTTCCTTTGAGAACTATTCTTGAACATTCTCCATATTAAAAATCGCCAGTAGAATAATAATTTCCATATTTGTCTATACTTTTGAGATGAGGTAGTATTTACACTATTCGAACTGCTATCCTCATCTTTATTGCCATGTTTATGTTTCGGCCATTGTACGCTTCGGCTTTCTTCAGGTGCTAGGAATTTTGAACCAAACCCTTTATTTCAATCACTAGGATATATCATTCTTATTCCATGTGCAATGCCACTTCCAGATGCCATGTAGTTATCTCCCTTGTCTCCTCAAGAATATATAGTCCAGTGGATATAGACATTAATTAATTCCAGTGGCTCAACCCAGAGAATTGTGAGTTCAATACCAGGCAACAGCAGCAGTGAACAAATGAGAGTTCAAGAGAAATAACTCTATGGCATCCGGAAGTAGCATCACACATAGAACGAAAACGATCTAGCCCCAGTGATCAAAATAAAGGGTGTGGTTCAAAATTCCTAGCATCTGAAAAAGTCCAGAGCATACGAGAGCCGAAACGTCATAAACATGATAATGTCATAAAGACGAAGACAACAGTCTAACAATGTAAATGGAATAATTTCTATCTCATTTTGTCCAATCTCTCATTTGTCTCGTTTTCAACCAATTCAATACTTGTAGTTTCCATGTGTCAACACATGACAACTCAACAAGACATCAAACAACAACCCCAAAATTTTATATTTTTAGGGAATAAAAAGCAATGCTCATTTGAAAGTGAAATAGTTTGCTCAATTCCAAACTTGGATACATGCATTCAATAAACAATTCGTAGGTTTCAAACAGGAAATTATAGAAAATGCAAAAATATTTTTTTCAACTTGTTTTTATTTCAGTTTTTTTTTTAATTTTTATTTAATTTTTGTTTTTCAGTAACACAAAATCAGAAAAGTAAAACAGGAAATAAACAAATTTACACTCAGTCTCTTTCCGGAGTGGACAGATATAAGTTTCTTGAGAAGAGTAGAGGGGAGGGAGCAATTTCTTTTTATTTTTGGACAACTAAATACTGATATAAGAAAAAAAGAGAACATTAGAGAGAGGGAGAGAGAGAGAGAAAGAGAGAGGGGGAGAGAGAGAAAGAGAAAGAGGGGAAAGAGAAAAAGAAAGAGAGAAAGAAATTCAGAGGACGAAATAAAAATTTGGAATGAAAAAATATTTTAATCTTTCAAGAACATGAGACGAGGCAGAAAATTAAAAACAAATATTAACAACAAGAAAAACAAATATGAATAAATACCAAATTAATTCAAAGGAAAAAATAGTCCATTTCCTTCAACTTTTCCTGGACTAAGTAATTAAATCATAAAACAAAATTTTGTATTTTCTACTATGAAACATGTTTGATTTAATTAAATCTTTCCAATACACATCAATAATAAAATAAATATTAAAAGCCTTTTTTTTCTTTTTAAATCATGAAAAATCAATTTTTTTTTTATCTGCTCAAATTTACAAACAAAACCGATGTCAAGAACTATAAGTGTCATGAAAACTAGTTTTTGACTTTAATTCAAAGCCAGGATGATTGTCATTGTCATCCCAAATTAAATTGACAGTTTTCAGATTAAGGTTAAGAGATCACCCGCAATAAATAACCCCATTCACCATTTTTGAACAAGGCCAAATCTCATCTCCATATTGGTCAACATTAAATAAACTTTATTTCTATTCTTTTTCTATTGTCAACTGGAAATAAGACAGAATAACTAAACAAAAAGGGGACAAAGTTCAATCTCAAGTCAAAGGGGCAAAGTTAAATCAGATGGAATTATTTACACAACCGGAAATGACAAGATCTTTTTTAATCATTTCCAATAGTTTTGTTTTCATGAAAGGCTACTAACTCCATTCAGCCGATCAACTTTTATTAACTCTCGAGAGAATGAAAAGCTCTAAAAGTCACACACCTATCAGAACAGGCAAAAGCCCCTGGACTTCACAGGATAGAAGTCGGATCTTCCACTGGGAGGATCAAAAACAGCTTCTTCCATACTGTTGATTCTTTTCTTGTCTACGGCTCAACTAATTAGACTGATATTACCAACAAAGAAAACACAAAAAGGTTTTTACTAAATGCTGTTCTTAACATCTTATGGTGCTACAAAAAAAAAAAGGTCGACAGAAAAATTCTTGCAGAAGCACAGAATAAGATTTGTCGAACTCTGTCGATGTCATAAAAAAGAATTTACCGCAGTAACCAACTCATTGGAAAAGTAGCAGAAGTCGACCAGCAAACCTTTTGCCAAACAACTACAAGAGGATACTGAGTGAAACATCAAAGAACTGCAGTTTGTAATTAACAGCAGGAAGGAGTGGAGGGCCGTGTATGTGAATGCTGAACAAGCAAGATGTAGTAGTAATAGTAGAGATGAGTGAAAAGACTTGTTTTATTTTGTTTTGTATAAGATGGAAATAAATAAGTGATTTAGGGAAACATCCGTCTTCTATAAGAATTTCTTTTTGTAAGCAGCTTCCTCGATCTTTTCATAACTGCTGCCCTAAGACTACGAAGGGTGATTCCGAAGGAAGAAAGCAAAAGTACAAATGAAGGAAGTTAGTTTTCATTAAAACGCAAGTCCGATTTAATTTGCAATTGATTTTAAGTTGCAGAATACACTAAAAAGAATTTCCTGAGAGAATTATTTTGAAAAGAGGTGGGATGATAAAAAGAAAGAGAGAAAATAACAGTAACAGAGAAGAATAGAGAGAGAGAGAGATATGTGGAGGGAGAGAAAAAGGAGTGAGAGGGATGGACGGTGAGAGAGGGGAGAGGAAGGAAGAGAGAAGGTTATGGAGAAAGAAAGAGGGAAAGAGGAAGATATAGTGGAGAGGGAAGAATATTGGGTGCTAGAGAGAGGGAGAGGGGAGGGAAAGAGAAAGTAAAAGTTTAAAGGGGATGGAAGGTGATAGATTTGAGAGGGAGAAAAGGATATATAGTGGAAAGGGAGAGAGTGATAGAGA
The DNA here is from genome assembly GCA_037127315.1 of Ascarosepion bandense. Lineage (NCBI taxonomy): Eukaryota > Metazoa > Mollusca > Cephalopoda > Sepiida > Sepiidae > Ascarosepion > Ascarosepion bandense. The sequence continues at coordinate 336,486 of JBBBDQ010001266.1, read as the reverse complement.
TAAAGAGGAAGAGAGGGGGGATAAGAGAATGAGAGTGAGAGAAGGATAGAAAGAAAACTATCAGAAGAGGGAGAAAGAAAGGATATAGAGAGTGAGAGGGAAAGAGGAAGTGTAGGAAGGAGAGAGAAATAGTGAAGAGAGGAGAGAGAGTGGAAGAAGGAGAAGGAGAGAGAGTGGAGAGGGAGACAACCCATCAAATATGGGATTAAATGGCAAGAGTTTATAAAAATAGATTGTAGTAAAATTATAAGAATCAGTAACTTCCTTTAACTTCAACATTTTAAAATTAATTTTTTAAAATTAAACAGTATAAGAGGTTATAGTTTAATTTATAAACTTTATTTAAATATATCACATACACATACCTAATAATACTGGGGGGGGGGGAATTTTAAATAAATTTTGACAATAAAAAAAAGAAAACACACCTTTTGTCATGCCGCAAATATGAATCCACCCCACCTTTTTCTCTTGCATGAGAATGAGTAAATTTGATTTAAAACGGTTAAGTGTTAAGATTTTCTCAAAACACAGATGAAATTAACACCCACACAATTTGCCTCCTGAAGAAAAAAAAATCCTCAAATACTAAAAGAATTTAAATGACATTTTTAGATTCTACAATGTTATGAACAATTTTAAGTTATTTTTATAAATCTAAATTAAAATAGTGAGTTTTATTAAAACTTAATTGAATGACAAAAATAAGAAAACTCTGAACTTTACAATTCAAAAGAAAAAATATATGAATAAATATATATCTTATCTAACAACTCTGGCACGACTTAGAGTTTCATGCTTCATCTAAACATCAGGTGCATATTTCAAACTGATAGTTTAATAGATTTGAATTTAAGTTCACTTGATGTTCATGGGAATTAAATCTTACAAAGTTAAGTTACTGCTTTTTTAATAACAAGATTACAAATTTGAATATTTTAAGATTACATGTATATAAAAATTAAAATTAAAATATAAAAAAATATTAAAATGTGGGGATAAGAAATCAAAAGAGTGTAAATCATAATTATTAATGGTAATATTTGCAGGAGAAAGAAATACAAGAAGGGGGAAGTAAGGGGGTGAGGAAGAAAGGAAGAAAGGTGGAAAGTAAGGGAGTGAGGAAGAAAGAAAGAAAGGTGGAAAGTAAGGGAGTGAGGAAGAAAGAAAGAAAGGTGGAAAGTAAGAGAGTGAGGAAGAAAGGAAGAAAGAAATCAAAAGAGTGTAAATCATAATTATTGATGGTAATATTTGCAGGAGAAAGAAATAAAAGAAGGGGGAAGTAAGGGGGTGAGGAAGAAAGAAAGAAAGGTGGAAAGTAAGGGAGTGAGGAAGAAAGAAAGAAAGGTGGAAAGTAAGGGAGTGAGGAAGAAAGAAAGAAAGGTGGAAAGTAAGAGAGTGAGGAAGAAAGGAAGAAAGAAATCAAAAGAGTGTAAATCATAATTATTGATGGTAATATTTGCAGGAGAAAGAAATACAAGAAGGGGGAAGTAAGGGGGTGAGGAAGAAAGAAAGAAAGGTGGAAAGTAAGGGAGTGAGGAAGAAAGAAAGAAAGGTGGAAAGTAAGGGAGTGAGGAAGAAAGAAAGAAAGGTGGAAAGTAAGGGAGTGAGGAAGAAAGAAAGAAAGGTGGAAAGTAAGGGAGTGAGGAAGAAAGAAAGAAAGGTGGAAAGTAAGGGAGTGAGGAAGAAAGAAAGAAAGGTGGAAAGTAAGGGAGTGAGAAAGAAAGGAAGAAAGAAATCAAAAGAGTGTAAATCGTAATTATTAATGGTAATATTTGCAGGAGAAAGAAATAAAAGAAGGGGGAAGTAAGGGGGTGAGGAAGAAAGGAAGAAAGGTGGAAAGTAAGGGAGTGAGGAAGAAAGAAAGAAAGATGGAAAGTAAGGGAGTGAGGAAGAAAGAAAGAAAGGTGAAAAGTAAGGGAGTGAGGAAGAAAGAAAGAAAGGTGGAAAGTAAGGGGGTGAGGAAGAAAGGAAGAAAGAAATCAAAAGAGTGAAAATCATAATTATTAATGGTAATATTTGCAGGAGAAAGAAATAAAAGAAGGGGGAAGTAAGGGGGTGAGGAAGAAAGAAAGAAAGGTGGAAAGTAAGGGAGTGAGGAAGAAAGAAAGAAAGATGGAAAGTAAGGGAGTGAGGAAGAAAGAAAGAAAGGTGAAAAGTAAGGGAGTGAGGAAGAAAGAAAGAAAGGTGGAAAGTAAGGGGGTGAGGAAGAAAGAAAGAAAGGTGGAAAGTAAGGAAGAAAGGAAGAAAGAATCCAAAAGAGTGAAAATCATAATTATTAATGCTAATATTTGCAGGAGAAAGAAATAAAAGAAGGGGGAAGTAAGGGAGTGAGGAAGAAAGAAAGAAAGGTGGAAAGTAAGGGAGTGAGGAAGAAAGAAAGAAAGGTGGAAAGTAAGGGAGTGAGGAAGAAAGAAAGAAAGGTGGAAAGTAAGGGAGTGAGAAAGAAAGGAAGAAAGAAATCAAAAGAGTGTAAATCATAATTATTGATGGTAATATTTGCAGGAGAAAGAAATAAAAGAAGGGGGAAGTAAGGGAATGAGGAAGAAAGAAAGAAAGGTGGAAAGTAAGGGAGTGAGGAAGAAAGAAAGAAATTAAGAAAGAAAGGTGGAAAGTAAAGGAGTGAGGAAGAAAGAAAGAAAGAAATCAAAAGAGTGAAAATCATAAATATTAATGGTAATATTTGCAGGAGAAAGAAATAAAAGAAGGGGGAAGTAAGGGAGTGAGGAAGAAAGAAAGAAAGGTGAAAAGTAAGGGAGTGAGGAAGAAAGAAAGAAAGGTGGAAAGTAAGGGGGTGAGGAAGAAAGAAAGAAAGGTGGAAAGTAAGGAAGAAAGGAAGAAAGAATCCAAAAGAGTGAAAATCATAATTATTAATGCTAATATTTGCAGGAGAAAGAAATAAAAGCAGGGGGAAGTAAGGGAGTGAGGAAGAAAGAAAGAAAGGTGGAAAGTAAGAGAGTGAGGAAGAAAGAAAGAAAGATGGAAAGTAAGGGAGTGAGGAAGAAAGGAAGAAAGAAATAAAAAGAGTGTAAATCATAATTATTAATGGTAATATTTGCAGGAGAAAGAAATAAAAGAAGGGGGAAGTAAGGGAGTGAGGAAGAAAGAAAGAAAGAAAGAAAGAAAGAAAGAAAGAAAGATGGAAAGTAAGGGAGTGAGAAAGAAAGGAAGAAAGAAATAAAAAGAGTGTAAATCATAATTATTGATGGTAATATTTGCAGGAGAAAGAAATAAAAGAAGGGGGAAGTAAGGGAGTGAGGAAGAAAGAAAGAAAGGTGAAAAGTAAGGGAGTGAGGAAGAAAGAAAGAAATTAAGAAAGAAAGGTGGAAAGTAAAGGAGTGAGGAAGAAAGAAAGAAAGAAATCAAAAGAGTGAAAATCATAAATATTAATGGTAATATTTGCAGGAGAAAGAAATAAAAGAAGGGGGAAGTAAGGGAGTGAGGAAGAAAGAAAGAAAGAAAGAAAGAAAGAAAGAAAGAAAGAAAGATGGAAAGTAAGGGAGTGAGAAAGAAAGGAAGAAAGAAATAAAAAGAGTGTAAATCATAATTATTGATGGTAATATTTGCAGGAGAAAGAAATAAAAGAAGGGGGAAGTAAGGGAGTGAGGAAGAAAGAAAGAAAGGTGGAAAGTAAGGGAGTGAGGAAGAAAGAAAGAAATTAAGAAAGAAAGGTGGAAAGTAAAGGAGTGAGGAAGAAAGAAAGAAAGAAATCAAAAGAGTGTAAATCATAATTATTGATGGTAATATTTGCAGGAGAAAGAAATAAAAGAAGGGGGAAGTAAGGGAGTGAGGAAGAAAGAAAGAAAGGTGAAAAGTAAGGGAGTGAGGAAGAAAGAAAGAAAGGTGGAAAGTAAGGGGGTGAGGAAGAAAGAAAGAAAGGTGGAAAGTAAGGAAGAAAGGAAGAAAGAATCCAAAAGAGTGAAAATCATAAATATTAATGGTAATATTTGCAGGAGAAAGAAATAAAAGCAGGGGGAAGTAAGGGAGTGAGGAAGAAAGAAAGAAAGGTGGAAAGTAAGAGAGTGAGGAAGAAAGAAAGAAAGATGGAAAGTAAGGGAGTGAGGAAGAAAGGAAGAAAGAAATAAAAAGAGTGTAAATCATAATTATTAATGGTAATATTTGCAGGAGAAAGAAATAAAAGAAGGGGGAAGTAAGGGAGTGAGGAAGAAAGAAAGAAAGAAAGAAAGAAAGATGGAAAGTAAGGGAGTGAGGAAGAAAGGAAGAAAGAAATAAAAAGAGTGAAAATCATAATTATTAATGGTAATATTTGCAGGAGAAAGAAATAAAAGAAGGGGGAAGTAAGGAGTCTATATGAATCGGAGTCTAAGAATTCACCAAGTATCTTTTTCTGTGGCAATATGTAGTCATTAAATCTTTTTGTAATTAGATTAGGGTTATTTATATGATTTTATGATGAAGAGTTTTTCTAAAAGGCATAAATTACATAACAAATGAAACTCCAAGTCACACCATCGACATAGGACAATATATATATATATATATATATATATATAGGCATAAAATAGGTTCCTTCATACTACCTTGAGCAGATGTTTATTAACACCTAAATAATAATAATATTATATATGTGTATACCCTCATTTGTATATTCATTAATCCACGTAACTATATATATATATATATATATATATGTGTGTGTGTGAGTTATGTATGTGGGTGTGTAAGGAATTTATTTTGAGAAAGGGTTTTATCAATGGAGTCTATTATATGTAACAGAGAAATTGAATCTTGGTTAATATTTGATACAAAAAAGTGCTAAAGTTGACGATTCTTAAATTTAGATTTCATGTCTGATTTATCTACAAGCCAAACACAGCCAGTTATATTCTTGCTTTTCTAATGCAAACTATGGCTTCCACAATGCGGGATGTTTAAAAACAATAGCGGTAAAAATCAAAATCAATATAAAACTGAATGAGTTTAGTCCAGGTATCCTCAGATATTTGGGACACCAAGACAAACAAAAAAAATTCAAAATAAAATCAATATAAAACTGAATGAGTTTAGCCCAGGCATCTGCAGATATTTGGGACACCAAGACAAACCAAAAAACTAAAACATAAAAACAAAAAATAACTATCGTCCCTGTATTTCTTCCATATCACATCATATATATCGCTCATTCAGTAATGATTTAGAGCACTCTAACTACGGGCATATGATACATCATACGCTAAAAAAGTCTGCCTCCTTCTACCGAGCGCCCATAGCTCAGAGGTAGAATCACTGACTGATGCCAATTCAGTCGGATTTCATTCCTGAGTAAAAGCAATCAGTGTCTAACCGTACTAATGACCTGTGATACAGCAAAACAGATCTGTCTGCGGATGACATTATATATATGTATATATATATATATATATATATATATACATACATACATACATACAAGGTGCCTTCAGTAAGTTTCTGAACTTTTTTTTGAGAGGCATTTAAAATTATTGCAGGCTCTTGAAATCGTATTATTTTATTACTATACATCTGATGAGATGACAAACTAATTTTTATCATTTCAGGCTGAAAGAGACAGCTGCAGCAGAACTTGGAACACACCCTACTAAACCCTGGTTGTCACAGCTGACGGTTTTTGAAAATGCAATCTGGGCGAGAGGACACTTTTGAAAAAGAACACACAATAAATTTTTGTGTTAAACTTGCAAAGAACACCACAGAAATGTATGGAATGCTTCAGACTGCTTACGGGCCCTCCTGCATGGGCCGATCATTGATTTTTGAGTGGCACAAGACATTCAAGTAAGGCAGAGAGTCTGTGAGGGTTGATGAGAGGTTTGAGAGGAGTAGGGAATTTAAAACACCACAGTTGGTGAGGAAAATCTGTAATTTTATGGATGGGGACCGTCATGTGTCTATAGGGACAATAAGTACAAAGTTTGATGTCAGTGGGGGAACTGTACACACAATCATTCATGAGCAACTGAAGCTGCTGAAGATTTGTGCAAAGTTTATCCCAAGGGTGATCAGTGAAGAACAGAAGGAAAGACGTCATAACAACAGCAAGGAGATGGTCGAGCTTATTGATTCAGATCCCAAAGTTCTTGAGGGCCTGGTGACCTGTGATGAAAGCTGGACCTACTGCATTTTCAAAAAACGTCAGCTGTGACGACCAGGGTGTGTTCCAGGTCCTGCTTCAACTGTCCATTTCAACCTGAGATGATAAAAATTGGTCTGTCATTTTATCAGTTTCAAGAGCCTACAATAATTTTAAATGCCTCTACAAAAAAGCCCGGAAACTTGTTGAAGGTACCTTGTGTGTGTGTGTGTGTGTGTGTATATATATATATATATATATAGTACTGTGCAAAAGTATTAGGACAAGAACTATTTTATCTTTTATGAAGCATCAAAATAAAGTTTAAAATGACCCCCGTCCTAACACATTTGCATCCTACCAGTAGTATGTAAAAGTATTAGGACAGGGGTTATTTTCCTAAAAACCTCACTGAACTTCAAATACAGGGTGAAAAGCCAAGTAAATTGCTAATAAATATTGATTATTTAAAACTAGGTTTAAAAAATGTATTAAAAAGAAGTTATATTTAATTTTTTCCTATTTTCTATAAAACAAGTTATTTTGAAACTACTCATTATTCTATTATCCTTGGATATGACTGACTTTCTTATTCCCCCTCTCGAATTGATAAATCTAATGTTACTTTGCAAGACAGACTTTGGGAACAAATAAAACCTGCTTGGCAGGAGATACCATTAGATACATTGAAGAAGCTTGTGATGTCAATGCCTGACAGAATGAAGGCTGTGATCAAAGCAAAAGGCTATTATACTAAATATTAAATTTATTTTGTAACAAGTATTTTTTTCTTGTTAAAGCATTTGTTGAGTAAATCAAGTAAAATTACTATAATTAAATTGTTTATTTTCTGTCAATATGCCTCATAAAAGATAAAATAGTTCTTGTCCTAATACTTTTGCACAGTACTATATATATATATATTGCATTGATAAAACTATTAATTTGAAGTCTTTTTGAATAAAACACATGATGTAAGAGTTATTTTTTCCATTATACAATTACTTATTAGACTGAGATATTGATTTATACCACTTAAGAGAAATAAGATGAAAGAAATCCTAGTGAAAAATGAATAATGATTTAGAAGGATTAATCTATGAAATTCAAAGACTATAACATCTAATAGTAAAAAGCAAATAAGATGAAAGAAATTCTAGTCCAAAGCTTACATGAACTGACAGTGTTTCATCACAAAAATTCAAAATCTATAAAGTCTTGTAACTATTTTCTTTATTCAAGACAAATTCACTTTATCAGGAATATTTCTACTTTCAAGTTGAGGTTTTCTTTTTGGGGATGTGACCTCAAAATGAAGGTTTACTATTGTAACCATGCAGTCATGTCTAATTTTTCGGAGTTTTCACAAATATTAAAGTACCTTGGTGCTTCGATTCTGTAAAGTTCAAAGGGCATGTAGATCAGAATTGGGTAAAACTTGGGTGCACAAAACGAAATAGAAAGGATATGGAAATCAAAAAACACCAGAAAAACACTTTCAAGTCACAGTAGAACGCATGCCGCTCATAGCATTAAAAGTTGGACTTCAAAAAATAAAAAAGAATAAAAGGCTCGATGGGATATATACGTGGACATTTAGGCTATACTTGGTGTATCAGAGAAAGAGTACTAAATAACTTGATGAAAAAATGCAAAGTTTCAAGGAATCATTAAGGATTAGCAGACTTGTTGGGTACATTTGGAGGAGGAATGAGATGTTACGTAAAGTACTCCCGTGGGAGCGTAAATCTGAAAAAAGGGACACAGATTGACTGATTTTTGTATGGCTTATCAAACATTTGCAGGTTATTTAAAACCAAAAAGTTATTTTTACATTGAAAGATTTTTTGGAGATATTTTAGTGATACAAGTTTTATAAATTAACCCTTAGCTGGAGGAGAAAAGATGGATTCATACCATTCCCGATGGGATTTGCACGTAAGTGAATATAATGAACCCAACCAGAATTGGAACTTAGCTCTCTGATTAAAAATTCCGAGCTGGTATCGATTACACTATCCGCACATCCAACTTTACAGCACCTGGGATTCCCAACTGGTCACCTGTCTAACTACTAACCAGGACTGACGTTGCTTTAATGTGATGTTTGAAAAAGACAAAGGGAGACTGAGTAAAACATGTTTACACTATTTACATTGTTCAGACTGTTATCCTTATTTTTGTTACCATACTCACAATGTTTCAACCATTGTACCATCCAACCTTCCTAAGGTGATTTGAAATGTTAACTAAACTCTTTATTTTGTCCATGAGGGTAGATTGTTCTAGTTTCACAGGCCATGTCTCTTCTAGATGTCTCACTATCAGTTATCTTTCTTTAATTCAACTCTTCAAGTTTTTGTTCAGCTCTGCTGTCACTAGGTATTGAACTCACAACTCCCTGGATCAAGTCACTGAATTTAACCAGTGCTTTTATCCACTGTGCCATGTGTATTTGAGGCATGGCATATGGAACTAGAACAATTTACTAAAGGATTCCGTTCAAAATTCCAATCACCTAAAGAAGGTCGGAGTGTACAACAGCCAAAACATTGTGAATATGGCAACAAAGATGAGTACAACAGTTTAAACAATATAAATAGTGTGAATAATTACAATATCTTATCTCAGAAATATAGACAGATCCTGAAGAAGGCCATATCGTACAAGGGCTGAAACATTGCGAATATGGCAACAAAGATGAGTACAACAGTCCAAACAATATAAATAGTGTAAATAATTACAATATCTTATCTCAGAAATATAGACAGATCCTGAAGAAGGCCGTAGTGTACAAGGGCTGAAACATTGTGAATATGGCAACAAAGATGAGGACAGCAGCCTGAACAAATTAAATAATTACAATCCCTCATCTCAGAAATACAAACAGATTCTTAAGAAGGTCCGAGCGTACAACAGTCGAAATATCGTAAATATGGCAAGAAAGATGAAGACAACAGTCTGAATTGCATAAATAGTTACAATACCACATTTCAGAAATATCAACACATGTGTGGGTCACAGTTAAGAAACAGTACTTGTTTGGGGAGGAAAGAATAAATAGTCAGTTGTGTCCAAGTTCACTCAAATAGAAAATATTAACTGTTTGATTGTCTCACTTCTTGTAATCAAATTTGTTTTTAAAAACCTTAACTTCTGCTCAGAGTTGGTGCATACGACGATTGCTCTCATCTTAACCAGGTTAGGTGGAGCTCCAAGCAGTGCTTTGTATCCTCAGTAAATTACGAAAATTATATACTTACATCTATATATATATTTATGTCACAAATTAAACTATTAAAGAATGAAAATTTTTCTTGCATTTTGATATCATTTTGGAGAGCTTTTTCTTGCGCAAATCTATGCATTTGTTTTGCTTGTGCTAAACCTTGAAAAGAAAAAAGAAAAACAAATAAAAAAAATGATATAAAATTAACTATTTCTTGTCTATAATCTTGAACGTGTTAAAATTATTTGACTTTTTGACAAAAAAAAATCTCCAGTTGATGTTAAAAATTGCTGGAAAAACATTGTTGATTTATTTAAGATGGTCTATAGATCTAGATCTATTCATGATCAATTTATGACAGGTCTCTAATTTGGATTTAGATACATTGCATTTATTTTCAATTTTTCCGGTTGAATTGTACATCTATATATGATCGTTTATTGTACATAATTGGTTTAAAATGATTTTTGTATTTTATATGTATGCAACCTTATCAAAATTGAATTGGGGGTGTCTATCAAAGATTAGGACATTATGCATTAGATAAATTGCATGTGTTAAAACTAATCAATATTTTTTAAAAGAAAAATCTCAAGTCCATGTTAAAAATTTGCTGCAAACCATTGTCAAGTCATTTAAGATGGTACGATCTATTTATAACAGGTCTTTAATTTTTATTTAGATACAATATATTTATTTTCAATTTCTCTAGTTGAATTTCACCTACATTGCATATGATCCATTATTGTACAGGATTAGGCTACAATCAAATTTGTATTTTAGATGAATATGACAATCGTGATATAGAGTAGTGGTCCTGTATCATATATTCGGGGAGATTGAGGTGGGGGTTACCATATACTCAGAGGTGGGCACAAGACCCCTGCACCAAGCCTGTGTATAATAATATATTTAAAGTCATTATTGTAGAGATCATTAATTTACAATAACATTTCTATTTTATATGAATACAACCTTATGTAAAATGAGATGTGGTAGAGTGGGGTCGGGGGGTTCATTATCATAGATTTGAGTGGAGACACACAAGATACTTGTACCAGCCCTGCTACTGATAAGGAAATGCTATTTAGTTCATAAAGTAACTGATACGTTTCAGCTGTTGTATGCTCTGGCCTTCTTCAGGTGCTGTAGACATTAAAAGTTGAAAACAAAAATATATGAGGGAGAATTTTGTTTAAATCTTCAGATCAGAATACTTCAATAAACAATGATTGAAAAAAAACTTTTTTGTTACTAGTCTGGTGTTGTAAACATTAAGCCAAACCTTAAAAGGGTTTTTTTTTTAATATTTTCAATACCAACAATACATTTTCTTAACATTTTTTTAAATAATTTACGATGTTCTGAAGATAGAAAGAAAAAATGTCAATGTATCATCATTAAAAAAAATTATAAACTTGTCAAAAATGCTTTTACATGGATGTAAGTCTTACCATTTCAAAATCGTTTACGTGGACCTGTGGGATGGGTAGGGGTAACTTATTCTCCCACCCTTACCCACTGTTGTAACATCACATGCCTATTGCTACTCTATTCCAACTTTCATGGCAAATGTTCAGATGAGCTCACCATTCTTTAGTTCTACCAGTTCAAACCTTTACAGAGAGGACATGTCACACTACATTCCTTCTGGATTCCAATTGTAAAGAGGAAGTTCTCCTCCATGACAGCTCACCAACAAGAAAAAATTTCCCATATGTATACTTGAACACTTTAATCTTGACTATATCAAGTCTAGAACCAGTCAGTATCTATCTTCCATATCCTCATAATTGTCACTTCCTACTGTGGTGCAGTGGATTATTTTTTTTTTTTACCTTATCACCCCGAGAAAGGTCGTAAGGCCACTGGTGTGCAGAGGGCTACGTAAGAGTGAAAAGATTGGAAAAGAGAAAGCTGGAAACCACATCCTAAACAGGGAACAAGGGATGAGCCTTTACACCTGTTCAATAGACGTGGGTTGAGTGTGAACCGAGCGATAGTTCAGTCTACTCAGAATGAGAAATCGGAGAACCAAGTTCGAATTACAGTTGAAGTTGTTGCATTCGCTTATGTGCAAATACCCTTGGAAAAGGTATGAATCTGCTGATTCTCCCTCTAGCTATGGGTTAAATAGCAGGGCAGATTGGGTTCTATATCCTAGGTAGACAACCAGTCGATCACAGAAAGTAATTGCAACCTACTGCAGGAAAATCTTTTGCCCAGTCAGTCATGTGTCTCTTTCGAGACATGATCACCCAAGTGTATCACGTATGGAACTTAACTGACTGAATATAACATAATTAAAGCTTATCTGGGCATAAAGTGGGGGATCGGTTTTCTATTGTTATGAAGTAATAAACTGATCCCCTATAAATAACATACATTAATATAATCAGAAACGAATACAATTAAAGCCTCTGTTTGACCTAAACTTGAGAATATTTTTGGTTGCATATAATTGTTGGGCAATAAATGTTTATTTGAACTTATGTCTGTATTTTGTTAGGCCATTTTAGTTTAATTTTCTGAAGAAAAAAGATATACCCAAAACATCGAAAGTTTACACCAGTGTTTCTAAACCAATGTGACCGGGTACACTGATGAACCCAGGTGTGCCCCGAGTTAACAAAAGAGTTATTTATGAATTATTTTATATGTATATTTTTCTTTTCCTAATCATTTCACCCCAAGCAAGGGAGAACTGCCACTGTTGCACAGGATGTTAGAGAGAGAGAAAAAAAACAGGGTAGAAGGGATGTTGAAGAAAGGATAAAAAGTAGATAGGATTTTGGGAGGTGTGAGATGGCAATTGATATTGCTTTTAAATTTTTGGAGATTGTAGCTATCAGGGAAGCTTGTATATAGAAAGGAGAGTTCCAAAGAAAAAAAGTGTGAAAAAAGAAACTGTTAAAGTAGAAGTCGCTGTTATATTTAAAAGAATCTTCCATGTCTAACTGTGTAATTTGATATTTTAATAATAAAAATAAACTTTTCCGTTACACCTAAAGGTGTGTAAGGCAGCATTTTGCTGTTTCCGTAACAACAGTTTTTTATGGGGTAGGGTTGTTAGCCCTGTGTCCAATCCCCAAACCTACAGGAAGGTGATTTTTAAAGCGTAGCTTAGACGTGACGCACAGCCGAAAGTAGGGTGCACCCAGTGAGGATTGAACTCACTACTCAGTTATAATGATTCTAGTGAGACGAGCTTGCTAACCATTACACCACACCGAGGTGCCCTCGATGTTTTTAATTGGATATTAAATCTCTTAATCTTTAAGAAAGAGTGGACAATCCTTACTTTGCTTTCCTCAAGGGATTTAAATCAGTTATTATTGGACTCATAAATCCATTTATATGAAAACTGTACTGATAATTCTTTTTGAAAAATCAAAATTTTATTTTTAAAATTTAATGACTACATTTTTCCTTAGCCAAATTTAACTTGGTAGGCTCGTTGGCTCTCTGGGTTATATATTTATACAAGAAAGTTTTGTTTGTCAGTCAGCTCAAATTTTCAATTATACTAAAAGTAAATCAAATGCTTCATAACCTAAAAAGATACAATCTGGGTTCCTGAATACAAGCTGTGTGTAAAACAGTATCCAACTTTCTTCACCCCCACCCACCCGACAAAACTCTTTTTGGACTGATGGGTTGTGTCATATTCTAACCTTCAGATAGAGTAACAGACATGTGGTGCATGCTCATAGGATTTTTTTTTCAAAATGACCACATTTATCTAGTGGAAGCATTACATCAAGTTTTGACAAAAGCTTCATAATACTCAACCTCAAATTCTCCAGAACATTCAGCAGGCCTTCGGCAACGAGGCCAGAGGCAAAACTCATGGCTGCACCTCAGTGAAGAACAAAGCCAGTTCAATCGATTCATCCACAAACTGAAACGACGAGCCAATTGAGAAGTTTCAGTAAATAGTTATGGAAGACCGTCATGCAATAATACAGAAAATTGCTCCCACAGTAGGAATAACATGACTGTTGCATTCTATCTTCACGGACAATTTGTGCACGCACAGAGAAGTTCTCCAGTTCATTCTGTCCGCATAATCTTATAATATTTCTGGTCATGAACAACACACTACTTGTTCGACAAGCTTCCTATTCTTCCAACTTGGCACATACTATTCTTCCCCTATCTGAATACCACACTGAAAGGGAAGCAACCCGAGTTGCAAGATGAAATTATAAGGAAAGTGATGGCAGAGCTCCATGGCATTTGAGAGGTGTTACCAGTCGTGGCAGAAACAATGGGAGAAATGTATTAAATTCCAAGGAGACATTTTGAAGGTGAGTAAATTTACTTGTGAAATGTGCAAAAAACGTGCTGGCAATAAGACAGAGTGTCAAAAAGGTTAATGTTTATTTATACTATTTATTTATTATGTTATTTATTGGAATGGTTGGCAAAACATTGGCTAATTGCCAATTGATTCAAACTTTATGAAATGGTAAATAAGGATTTCCTTAGAGTTGATCCTGTCTTTTAATAATTTAGTAAATGTTTATAAATTTATGAATAAAAAGTGGGGTTTTTTTTTTTGTTTTTATAAATGGGTAAATGATGAATATTGCATTGAATTAGTTTTTAAAATGTTAGAAATAAAAAATTGTTCTTGTAAATAAACAAATGAATAAATAGTATTTAATATATTTGTTGTCAATTCTCAAAAAATAAAATATATAAATTCACTTTCGGCATGTTTAGATTTTATTGTAATTCTTATCGTCACATTTTAAAACAATAAAACATTGCCGAGGAGTGAAGATAATTAAATAAAAGTGGTATCAGTAACCTTCTGTTCATGGTACGGATTGAGGGGAAGAGAAACAGGAGAAAACATACTTGATAGACTTGAGCAGATGGACAGCAGAGCGGGGATTGAGTCAGATAACAGATGAAGGGGTATTAAGAACAACAAGAGATGGGAAGATGTGGAGGGCTATGATTGCCTACATCCCGAAGAGACATAGCAGGTAGATAAAGACATTTCTTATAAGCAATTCCCATAACAATATTTGATAACAGAGCAGTGTATTTACTTCCATGAACTACATAAACATTGATCAATTATTGCAATCTTCAATTGATGAACATATCTCTCTGCAGCTGCTAAGTTCTATTTCACAAGTAGTGTTTTACCATTACTTGTACATACTGGAATGGGGTTGTGTGTTTCTTTTGCCCTTCAATGATTTAAGCAGTCAAGGGAATGATGGGATATGTCACTGTAGACCATTTTTCTGGCCAGAATTTATCGTACATATCTATAAGGCATAGCTTTAAATATTGAATAATGAACAAGAATAATTTTATATTTGCAACATTCTAAAAATTAATACAATTAAAACTAAAGCAATGAAATATTTATCATTTACCAATTTATAAAGAAATAAAAAAATATTATTCATAAATTCATAAATATTTGCTAAATTATTAAAACATGAAAACCAACTCTAAGGAAATCATTATTTACAATTTTATAAAGTTTGAATCAATTGGCAATTCGTTAATGTTTTGCCAACGATTCCAATGAATAATACAGTAAATCATTCCATTAAGTGCAATATGTAATACACACTTGACTCGGCAGAAGATTTTCCCACAATAGGTTACCATTACTTTCTGCAGTAGACTGGTTGCCAACCAAGGCTAGAGAACCCAATCTGTCCTGTTATTTGACCCATAGTAGGAGGAAAGAAACAGATTAGTATCTTTCTCAAGGGCATTAGCGTGTAAGTAAATGCAACGAATTCAACTGGAATTTGAACTCAGCTCTCTGATTTCCCATTCTGAGCCAATATCCACTGCACCACAATGCACAAGCCAACATAGTAAATAAACAAATATTTAATATTTTTGTTGTCAATGCTCAAGAACAAAAAAAATGTTTCAATTCACTTTCATGTTTAGGTTTTATTATAATTCTAATGATCACTTTTTAAATCAATAAACATGGCTGAGGAATGAAGATAGTTAAAGTTGTGTCACTGCAAAGTTGAATTCTTTTTTTTTTTAACAACATCTTTTAAACTCCGTCTTACTGCAGACACAGATGTCCATGTCTGCCTCGAGTTGTTTTTGCTGATGTCCAAAATTCGAACGCTATTTTTTAAATGAGATAAATTATAGTGGAAGCTAAGTGACATAATTTTTATGAATTTATAGAAACAAATTCAACCACAAATTCTTGCAAGTGCCACTATGGTCTTTTACCAAAATATACATCTGCACCCAACATTTTGTCAAATATTTCTATTCCCGAAAGAATTACTCTAATCCCAAGTCAACATCAGTCAATTAATTGCCATTCGTGAGACACGCTTTGGTGATTATGTCTCTTTCATGACACAATTGACTATTCAGAAGTTTTCCCTGCAACGGGTTGCCATTATTTTCTGCATATTTGAATTTTGGACAAAAAAAAAACTCGTATATTTGTCTAAAGATGCAGAAATGAGGGGCAACAAAGAAGCAGATAAAATAATTTCTCGAATCAAAAAATTATAACAATCATCGATTAACTTTTCATGACAAAATAAACGGCCTGTAATGGCACAGACAATGAATGAAAAAGATTGAAAGGGAATTTTAAAAAAAAGTTTGATAATTAAAATGAGTCAAAATGAACAAGAATGCAAACTACCTTCTTTTTTTAACATGTATGTGTGTGTGTGTTAAACCATTTACTAAACTGAAATCATGTCAGACAAGACTAGATAATCTGAGCCCAACAGTTCAGACAAATTTATTCCTGCAGATTTTACAAGCACCAAATTCCAAACTTCTTCCTCTAATCCAAATAATAGCATCAAATCTGGCATTTGAACCTTGACTCACGATCTCTTGGCTTTTATTTGCACCTTTTCAATTCAAATCCAATTTCCCTCTTCTATTCAAAAGAACCCAAGTTAAATAGTTCCAAATAAAAAGGATTTATTTTTTCTTACAAACTTAACTCCCTTAAAATGAACAAGCAGTTCATATCTTCTCCAGCCAGCCATTTCCAGTCGTTCCCAACCCCATAAAAATAATTACATTCTCTGCATCCCCATACCTCCCATGATGCCCAGTTTTGGACGGCACATTTCTGACTGGCATTCTCTTAAGATATGACTTCCACGGGCTTCCTCAATTAAATGCAGTCAGACATCAACACTAATCAT